>JAVXUM010000013.1:2346002-2360775 GCA_035590655.1 Pouteria glomerata | reverse complement strand
ATTTCTATTTCCTCCCCCTTATTATCTCAGACAGAGAAATGAATATTTGCATATATAGTTTCTCCCCCTCAGCAATTTTCCATAGATTTTTCTTTTGACAAAATATATATGATTACGTACCGAGCTTAGATAATCAGCAATGGGAAGATGAAGAGTGCTGATCATCGCGTTGTGACAAACACAAGTGCTGATCGAACAACAATTGCTAGCTTCATTGATCCTTCTGGTGACAGTTGCATTGAACCTGCAAAATCTCTGGTCGAAGGAGGCAGTCCTCCACTCTATAGAGGTTTCACATACAAAGATTTTGCCAGCTCCTACGTAGCAGATATTCATGATGGGAGACCACCCCTTGAGCGCTATATGCTGCAATATTAGGTTTTTTTTTTTTTAGTAATTCGGAACTCTCGTCAGTTTATTATAACTCTCAACGAACCACGTAATCAATGGGTGAAGAGAGAGATGTATGCTACTCCTTATATATATCTCTCGCTTAAGATAGCAATTAAATTCGTGTGATTTTTTTGAAAAGTGTTCTTACGAACCACTCCAGCTACCCATATTAGGTATATTTATTGTGAACCTTTTAGAGAAGAAAGAAGAAGAAGTGGGAATGAAATTGAGGTGAGGATTGACAGATTCTTGGGCACAAATCTGTATTAAACCATCTGTTATCGTTGAGACGAGCTTGTGTTTACATGGATATCCAATGTGTAAATTAACAGAGTACTCTTTTCATCACTCTATATAATGTTTGATTCCCGCTCCAGTTAAATCACTGCACCTCATTTCCTATAGAATGATATAAATTTATGTTCTTCTTCCTGTTAGAAAATGTTTTTATTTAATTTATTCAAGTTAGAAAATATGAAGAAATAAAGATAATTTTTAATTAATAATTTTTGTTTTATTGATGAAATTGTATAATTGTTTTTTATATTTTTCATTGCAACCAAAACAAGACAGATATTCCCTTTCTTTTACTTTTTCATCGGAAAGTTTTCCATCCAAAAACACTTCCTATCTTTAATTATAAAATTTTGTTGGAATTTTCATATCCCTCTAGAAATAAAATGCAAATAAAAAACAAAAATTAACACAATAGTTTTACATAGTTTGACCAACTGCCTACATTCATATAAATTTTGTTTTCATTATTAAACTCAGATATATTAAAGAAAAATTTATAACATTTCATACTCAACTCATAATATTTTGTTTTCACTTACATCCCATCATCGCCGTCTCATCTCAATCATTCTTAATTTATATACAAATTAAAAACACAAAAAAAAAAAAAAAACTAGAAAAAGAAAGAGAGCACCGTCCATTGTCCCTCAAAAAAAACTCGAAAAAAAGGAGGTTAACAAAATTTTGATATCAGTTCCGTGACATTTTAATATGAGCTGGTAAATCCACCCATGTGTTGGGCACAGGGGTAGATGGAAGCATGAGTTCACCTGAGCTGTAGCTCGGGTGGCCCTCACAATTTTTTTTTTTGGTGTAATTTCTTTTTTTGTTTTTTTAAGATTTAGCCTAGTTTAAATTTTTTTAGCCCAATTTAAATTTTTTTAACCCAATTTAAATTTTGTAACTAACCCAACCCACTCCACTTTTAACCTTAATCCTCTGTTTCTTGTCTTTTTAAGTAAAAGGTGACTGCGGAAAACTGAAAATTGATTGACGCGTCTATGCATTTGTTTTTCTTCTACCCAAGGTTTGCTATTCAATCAAGAATTCACTTTATCCATTTGCTATTTGCTGCACAATCAACCATTCACTATATCTATTTGCTATTCATTGCTTATGTTTGACTGAGGAATCAAAATATATATATATACTTATGTTTGTTTGTCAAGTGATTCGTTTTTTTAAATTTGTCACTTTTAAATTAATTGATAAATTTTTAAAGGTGAATTTCTTATGTGTAATTTAATTTGATTATTTTAATAGTGAATCTATATATATATATTATTATATAATACGAATACCTAAATTAGTTTCAAATTTTATAGGTTGTTTGGATTTTTCATTATAATGGCAAATCAGGAGACAGAGAAAAAAAAAGACACTTTTGTCATTCTTTAAACCAAGTGATGCTACATTAACAATTATAGATGATACACCTTCATCCCCACTGATTACAAGCAATTCAAATACTAGTAATAATTTTCTTCCAAAGTCTCACAGAATTGAAACTGCTAGTGAATCCCTTGAACACGATCTAGGATTACGTATCCTGATATGGAAGCATCCTCATAATGTTTGTGATGAAGTCAGATGGGTTTATATTAAATTAGGGCCATATCAACCCAATTGTACAAGGATAAGTACCCGTGGTCTATTGAGGGACAATAACGTCGTCGATTTCAATGCTCTTTTTTCAACAAATTTCCTTGGTTAGAGTACTCACCTTCTAAGGATGTACTATTTTGTTTTCTATGTTTCATTTTTGAAAAGAATACATCCCTACAACCTGCATTTACTATTGATGGATTTAGGAGTGGGAAAAGAGTTAATGATGGGGAAAGATGCACATTTTTTATGCATGTTGGAGGCCCTACTTCACCACATAATAATGTCATGAAGGCGGTTGATGATTTAGTGAATGTCACACGACACATTGATAAAATTATAAATACTCAAACTTCAGAAGAGGTAAAGAAGAACAAATTGTGCCTAACAACAATAATTGAGAGTGTGGGATAACTAATCTTACAAGCTCGTGCATTACAAGGTCATGATGAATCACCAAATATTCGTAATAGGAGTAATGTCATTGAGATGATAAAACTCATGGGGAGATTGAACAATAATATTACAGACGTTGTCTTAGAGAATGCTCCAAAAAATGCAACATATATATCACCAAGAATTCATAAAGATATTTTGCATATTCTCACTTCTAAAGTGTGGAACAAAATTCGTGATAAAATGGAGGATGCGAAGTTTTGCATTCTAGTTGATGAAACAAAAAATGCATCAAATAAAGAACAAATGGCTATTGTGCTTAGATTTGTTGATATTCATGGTATGCTACGTGAGCGTTTCTTTGATATTGAGAATGTTACAGATACATCAACATCAACACTTAAGAAAGAATTATCTAATGTTCTCACACAATATAATTTAGAAATTCACAATATGCAAGGTCAAGGGTATGATGGTGTTAGCAATATTTGTGGTGCATTTAAAGGTTTGCAGGCATTATTTCTCGAAGATTGCCCATATGCCTATTTGTACATTGTTTTGCTCACCAATTGGAAGTAGTATTAGTTGGGGCTACTGAGAAAAAATACTCAATTTGGCTTTTCTTTTCAAAGTTGGCTACAATTGTGAATCTTATTAATGCATCTTCTAAGTGTCATACAGAGTTACGAATTGCTCAAAGCATTAAGATTACTCGCTTTGTAGCTAATGGAGAACGTGAGACTGGTGGAGGGGTTAATCGGATCAGTAACTTGCAACGAGCTGGAACTACTAGGTGGGGCTCTCACTTTAATTCTATTTGCAATTTAATTGATATGTATAGTGCAACTATAAATGTGCTTAAAAGCATTATGGATGAGGGTTCCTCCAACTTCATACGTGAGGAAGTAGTGGGTTCTTTAATGGTGATGAGGTCCTTTGATTTTTTGTTTCTTTTGCACTTAATGCATAAGATTATGGGGATTACAGATTTGCTTTGTCGAGCCTTACAACACAAATCACTTGAGATCCTAAATACGATGGATTTAGTCTTGACTATAAAGTCATTGCTTCAATCTTTGAAAGATGATGGCTTTGTGTGACACCCCATATTTTAAATTTAGCAAATTATGTAATATTTTGGACAGCTAATATATTTATATTTAAACTGAGTTAAATTATTTTATTTTCTTAGGTCATATTTAGCCTGAGGTGGTATTAGATTGGACAAACTGGACCAAGAGCCCAACAATTTATTTTTTTCTTTTTTTTTTTTATTTCTTTTTTTCTTTTTCCTTTATCTTTCTTCTTCCTTCTTGGTTAAGCCGTTCATAGGAGAAACAGAGATGAGAGAGAGAGAAAAGAGAGAGAGGAGAGAAAGAGAAGAAAGAGAGAGGGTTTCGGAGCAGAAGTTTGGTTGATCTGGAAAGATCTCAACGCGATGATCAATGTGGTGCAGTCAACTTTTCATGGTTTAGCCTGAGGAGGGAGAAATTGAGGCTTGAAGTTCGAGAGTTCAAAGCGATTTTCTTCATTTTTCTCTATTTCTCTTCAGATTCGAGGTAGGTGAAACTTATATTTGTGTTCTAGACATCGTAAGGATCATTTTGGTATATTTATATGCTTGATTTGTTGAAATAGGGAGAAATGTGTATATATATACGGTTGTGTGTATATGCATACATATATACCTGAAATTATTGTATATTTTTAAGTTATTTCTTGAATTGGAGTTGTAGAAACATGATATTTACGTGAACGAATATTTTTATATGAGTTATTGTTGAATTGGAACTTGGATTGAACTGAAATCGGACTAAAACTGAGTTTAAGTTACAGAGGCGCGGGCTGGGACTCAGTGGGGCACCCGGGCTTGCTAATGGGGTGCCCGAGATCTATGGTGGGGCACCCAGGGTCCCTACTGAGGTGCCCGAGATACTCCTCCAGGCTCAGTAATTGCAGAGGGGCACCCGGGTTCCACAATGAAGTGCCCAGACTGTCCCCAAAATGTTGAAACTCGAGTTTTTGAGTAAAATATGTTGGATATTAATGTATTTGGTGTTGAGTTAATGTTTAATTACATGATTGGGCATATCATGTGCATTGGGTCTAGTTTTGTTTCATTTGGTTTGCTTGATAAGCATTGGTTGGCCGAGGGGGCCACGTTATCACGTGACGTTCCGAGACACGTGTTATATATATTGATAGGATCAATGTTTGTATAAAATGATAAAATGAACTTTTGAAATTTACCAGATGATCCTCAATTGATATATATAATTAGAGTGTAGTCATGTAGAGTTGGGACGTTAATATGGGAATATATGATTATGAGATTTCTCTGGACTACAGCCAGATCCTGTTTGAGCTAAACAGATGTCTGACTGGAGGTGTAATTCGGTTCTTTAGCAGAAGGGTCAGGGAGTGTAACTCGGTACCCCTGAGTTTAACACTTATAGGGGTGTAACACGATTCTCCACACGTGATTTATATATATGTATATTGAGATATATACGTTTATCGTAAACGTTTAAAATGGTGTGATTGGTGACCCGTGTGCTTGACTGAGTGTCACCATCCCAAGATAAGGTTGGGAGTAGATGAAAAATTATGGATGTATTGACCATTGCATTGCATTGCATTACACTACATGGCATAAGATATGCATCTTCGTTATTTATATTTCGTGGAGATTCCAGTGAATGTTATTATGTGATTTATGCCACTTGTGTACACTGGCACTGTCCTATCTACTGGGCAAGTTCACTTATCTTATCCATATTACAGGTGACCTAGGAAGGTAGGGGATCGATCACCCAGAGTTGAGCTGATCATTGAATTGACCTAAAGTGTATTTAATAAATTTATGAGATATTTGTATTTTATTTGTGCTACCTGAGTTGTGGGTCCCCTATCTACGATACTTGGATTTGTAATATGATGTTGTAATGTTATATTTATTTATATGAGAATGATGGGCGGCATTAGATGCTCTGATTGTGATTTTTATATTATGACTCGACCTGAGCACATGTTTTATTAGATATTATTAGTTTCCATATTCCCATACCGTCTGTCCCAGACAATTACGTTAGAGGCGTGACACCTTAATAGTATCCTTGAGCATGTCAGATCACTTTGTGAGTAATATGATTTTGATGCACCTCATATGAGTGCTCGTTATAAACAATCCAGTCATTCTTCTCAATAAAAAGATCCCATCTTGTTTTAGCATCATCATCATAATGATGTATTTAATGCTGTAATTGATTTTCAGTTGAAAGAAATGAACTCTAGATTTAATGATGATGCAATGGAACTTTTGATACTAAAATCTTCTTCAAAACCAAAGGACAACTTCAAATTATTTAACATTGATCGAATTTGTAGTATAGTTGAGAAATTTTATCCGGGTGATTTCGCTAAACAAGATATGCACTATTTATTATTCCAACTTGAACATTTTAAGCTCGATGTACTTTATCACGAATTTCAGAATTTGTCCACCATTTCTGAATTATGTCGACAACTAGTTGAGACAAACAAATCACAACACTACAATATTGTTGATCGGTTAATTCGTCTTCTGTTAACTCTACCTGTTTCCACAACGACTATAGAGTGAGCATTTTCAGTTATGAAATTAGTTAAGGCTGTTGTTCGAAATAAAATGAAAGAGGCTTTTTCGAAAGATTTTATGATTATCTACATTGAGAGAGAGCTTACTAAAGATATTGACTCAGATGTGATAATCAATGAATTTTATATTCAAAAGAATCGTCAAGCATAACTTCAATAATGTGAATTTACACATTTTAAATTATTTAGTATTCTATTATATAGTATAATTGTCTATTGTGAATTATAATGTTTGTAATTTATTACCCGTGATAATTGTTTGCAAATTGCTTATATAACGAATGAAAACGTGATTATGATAGCAGTGAATTGAGCACGTTATTACAAGTATTTTTTCTTTTATTTATGTTGTTTTCTTTTATATTAACATAAATAAGAATTATATATATATTTATTTCTTTTGTTTTTGTTATTTCTTTTTATACGAGCATAAAATAAACTATTTATGAAATTTTAGGTTAATCTAGACAAATTTAAAATCTTAGATTCATCCCTGGTTGGGCAGGGAATTGCTCAAAACCAGCAATCATGGCATAAAGTATTCCAGCAAATGAAGAGGAAGACAAGCAAGGCCTGGGTCCTTAGAAAATGATGCATATTGACTTGAGATAGGATAGGAAAGGAAATCTTATCGCAAACAGAGACCAAAATATTACATACATATATATTTATCCACACATATATACACACGGAGACACGAGTGGCTAGTTGCATCAGGAGATTCAATATCCATTTGGGGGAGAGCATGGAGAAACTCATCTCAGGCAGGCACAACATTCAATCGGTGCCGGAATCTTATGTACTACCGCCAGCGAGAAGACCTGGTAGACTACTGGCTGCTCCTCCCTGCAAGACCATTCCAGTGATTGATCTTCGAGGGCTTGACCGTATTGATCGGGATGAATTGATTCGCCAAATCATAAAGGCTAGCCAAGAATATGGATTCTTTCAGGTCACCATTTATTTATTTCAATTAATTAGTTTATTTTTCTCTCTTCATTATGGTATTAAATGCTCTGTTTGGCACTCAAATATTTGGGAAAAAAAAATAAAAATAAAAATAAAAATAAAAACTACTAATGCAGTTGATAAACCATGGTGTCTCGGAGGAGCTAATGAATGATATACTGGTGGTGGCTAAGAAATTCTTCGACTTGCCTGCAGAGGACAAGGCAAGGTATTTTGTTACGGACGTCAACATGTCTTCTCTTGAGGTTTGTACGCTAAAATCAAGCGTTGACTATTCCCAAGAGCAGTTCCATTTTTGGAGAGAGAGTTTCAGGCACCCTTCTCACCCTCTGGAGAAATATGTGCATCATTGGCCTGAGAATCCAACTCGGTATAGGTAAGTACTGATACAAGTAACTAGTTAATTTGTATTTTATTAATTACTATGCTCAATTTAACTTGAACTCCATTTAATTTTGTCTTAACTGAATGACGTAGTTTGCACAAGTCTGTTTTGTTTTATTTTATTTTGTTTGATGTGTTGTCTCTGTTGATCCTATTATGCTTGTGTCTATTGTCAAATCAGACTTTACATGAGTTTGACCAATGTTTTAAAAATGAAATCATTCATTGAACCAAAAAAGAGTGACCAATGTTTTAAAAATGGGATCATTCATTGAACCAGAAAAGAGTGATTTAATTATTGATTTAATTGAAATTAGATTAAAATTAAATCGTGACGTCATAAATATATTTAAATATATAAATAAAACATAAAAATATGATAAAATTATATAATAATTATAAAAATTTCTATTTTTTTACATACTATTCTATTTTGTTTTATTCTACTAATAAGGTGTCGATAAAAGGTGTCATAAAATAAAATCACTCAAAACTAATATATTATATAAGTAAAACTAAGTAAAAATAAAGAATAATAAATATTAGTAGTTTAGTTGGAGAATAGTATTTTGTTACAATATAGATTCAAGTTCAATTGTAGACTAGTGCATATTAATTTGTTTATTTTACCATTCAAAAAAAAAAAAAAAATTGGTTCATAAAAACCGATACTAGTTCACCGGTTTAACTGCTGGGTTATTGATTTTTCATTGGGTCAAAGTTCAAACAGTTAATCGGACTGTTTTTTGGACCAGTCGGCAGTTTAATCGGTTGAACTGGCCGGTCTGGTCGACTTTTTAAAACACTGAGTTCAATAAGACAATCGCTTCCACTCATTTAGAAATTACACTTTAGTCTCTTTTGTTTTATAGATGAAAATTTTCTTTATTATTTTCACTTAGATTATTTTTAGTCCACCCGCATTATATACCCAACAATTTCGCACCTTGTGCCGCTGACGCACATCCTGCAATTTATCTCCTTCACCATAATCTAGGATAAGGCAGTGGGGCCCAATTGCTAAATATTGAATCAAACTTTTACTTTGATGGTGAAGAATTAATTATTAATTTGCAATGCTTTATCGAGCTAATTTTGACAGGGAGGTGTTCGGACGTTACGCAGTTGAAGTGAGGAGACTTAGTTTGCGGCTGTTGGAGCTTATTGCGGAAGGCTTAGGCCTCGAATTGGGATACTTTGGAGGAGGACTTAGCCATGGTCAGTTGATGAGCATTAATCACTATCCCGCATGTCCAGATCCAAGCTTGGTGTTGGGATTGCCTAAACATGGTGATCCCCACCTCATCACCCTTCTTAACCAAGGTCATGTGCCAGCCCTCCAAGTCTTAAAAGATGAAGTTTGGCACACTGTTGAGCCCCTTCCTAATGCCTTTGTTGTTAATATTAATTACATGTTACAGGTAATCTTTACTCTCTGTATAGGTAGTGTTTGGTTAAAAAAAAATAAAAATAAAAGTTAGTGCAAAGATGACATGTGACAAAAAAAATTTAGAATTTAATTTTTTTTTTTATTTTGATATTTTTTTAGAATCTAAACACACCTTTAAATATAAATCCTATTTTATCAGAAAAATAAATCAGGAGGATGTGATTTCTGTAACCTTCAAAAATGGAACTCAATAGAAAAATAATATTTTGGTTGCGTTTGGTAGGTCAATTTTTTAGCAAAAAAATATTAAAAGTTATCATTGCTATAGTAATTTTATGTTTGGTAAACTATCAATTTTTGTCACTTTTCTGCTCTATTACAGTAATTTGATATGACAGCGAGCTCCACTTTTTTATACTTCTTTGTTCTGCTACAGTAAAAAACTTTATCAAATACCAAAAATTATTACTTTTCTGCTCTGCTACAGTAACAATTTCACCAAACACCTAAAAAGTTATTCAAAGTTGTCAAAAATTACATTTTTTTTTTCAAACACATCAAAAATTATCACTAATAATTTTTAATAAAAAACTACCAAAACTTACTAAAAATTTTGTCATCCAAACACCCACTTTATAACAAGATTTTCAATAATTTTGAACTAAACTGATGCAGCAATGATATTTGTGTAATAAATGAGTGGGTATGTAAAATTGACCAATAGGCCTGAACCTGGCCAGGGCCCAGCCCCAGCCCACTGGGCCTAAGCTCGATCCATGCCCAACCTTGGGACACCACATCTCGACCCCCCAAATTTCAAGACAGGCGTTGCCATTTGAAACCTGAACTGGCCCGAAAGTGGGCCAAGAGGCTCGAGGAACTCAGGTTGATTTGAAAGCCATTAATCGGTATTTTGGATTCTTCAACTCTTAATTATTGAAAATTTTCTAATTAAAGTTAATAAAATTTAAAGTGCCTTTAATAATCGCTTCTTATTCTCACTTCAAATTATTGATGGTTAAATTTATAGAGAAGTAGATTTCAAAACTAAAAATATTGAAAGTTACTCTAGGCCTAATCTTAGGGCCAACTGAGGCTGGGATTTTTCAAAATTGGTCTGATCCCACCTTGGCACTTAGGGTAAATGGGTTTACCTTGGCTCAGGTCAACTTAGCAATGGCAATAATAACCATATCTAATAAGTATCCATAGTACTTGCCTAAGTTGTTTGGAGAGGATATGGAGATATTTTTTACAGGAATAGGAATATATAGCTATGAAGATTTTAAGTGGTCCTTAAACAGGGATAGGAGTGGTGGTTTTCATTTATTCGATGCCTCTTCATACACATTTAGGTATTCATTATATTTATATAATAATTTTGAGGCTCTATCTTTTATTTTTTATTGAAAAAAGAGAATTAAAATAAATTAGTTGACTTAAAAAATGAATAACTTTTATTTTTAATAATATTATTTAGTTTAAAATATGTATAATTTTTATTACTAATAAATATTTTACAACATAATTTTGATTTTTAAATAAAGGATGAGTATGGAAAATTTGCGTTTAAGAATGGAGATAA
Source organism: Pouteria glomerata (assembly GCA_035590655.1). Lineage (NCBI taxonomy): Eukaryota > Viridiplantae > Streptophyta > Magnoliopsida > Ericales > Sapotaceae > Pouteria > Pouteria glomerata. Next base: position 2,350,120 of record JAVXUM010000013.1, on the reverse strand, counting down.
ACAGAAGAATTTTATTCCTTAAGGCTGTGTTTGTTTGGTGGGATTGAATGATGGAGATAAGTAATACCATGGGATAATATATGAAATTGAATAAAAGATGAGATTAATTTTTTATGTGCAATTATTTTTTTGGTGTTTGGTTGATGGGATATAAAGCGGGATAAAAAAAGTGATTTAATATGTGATGTGATAGAAAATAATTTTGAACTTTTAGATTTTGGCAGGAAACAAATCCGGAAGTATGGTAAAAATAATACCACATCCGTTGCCGGATGTCTTGTCCCACGAAATGGGAGAAAAGCAATCCAACAGAATATCTCATCCTTCAACATGAGAGATTCAACAAACAAGGGATGGAATGGGACCCATGGACTAGCAGTCCAGTCCTGCGTGCTTCATCCCAAAATCAAACACAGCCTAAAGGAGATAGGAAGGAACGGAAATGGTAATTAATAAACGAGAATAACGAAAAAGATCGCTTTTCCAATTTAGTCTGTTTAAGTCGGTTACTTATACCCCTATAAAAAAGCATTTGGATGCATTCTTGTAAGTTTTTTTTTTTTTTTTTTTGTTAAGTAAGACGGTAGCCAAGTTATTAAAATACACTTTATTAATTTTAAAAAATATTTTTTATTTGAAAAGAAAGAATTCTATGATTTTGTTGTAATTTTTCTTTCTTTTAACAAACATTGCATTTAAATATTAATTGCAGGTAATCAGCAATGGGAAGTTGAAGAGTGCTGATCATCGGGTCGTCGCCAACTCAAATGTGGACCGAACAACAGTTGTTAGCTTCATCCATCCTCGCAGTGATAGCCAGATTGAACCAGCAAAATCACACATTAATGAGGGAAATCCACCCCTTTATAAAGCTTTTGTGTTCAAAGATTTTCTCGGTACCCATCAGGCAGATACCCATCAAGGAAAAGATCCGCTTGAGCCTTATTATATCCAATTTTAATTAAGCATGCTTAATTATGAGCTTTTATGTAAAACGTTGGATAAAAATGGTTAACTTTTCACTGGAGAATATTATAGTATTGTGTCATGTGTCTGCAGTATTTTCATTTTTAAAATAATTTGTTCCCAGTGAAGTCAAAGTAGTTAGCATAATAAGACTTTAGTTTAACTGTTTTGTTCCCAGTCAAGTCAAAGTAGTTAGGATAATAAGGCTTTAGTTTAGTTGTTTTGTTGCTATTCTTTAACTAATCAGTAGGCTGTCAATCGAGCCATGTGAGTCGAGTTTAGTTTGGCTCATGCTCAAATATCGTTGGACTTGATGACTATAGGCTTAAACTCAACTCATAAATTTTTTCATTTGCTCGGCTCAAACTCAGCTCATATATTTTTATGAGTTTCGGGGTTATTTCGGACTAACTCATATAAAAGATTTTTTTAATCCATAACAAAAAATATTAAACAACATTTCAAATAAAAGATGAAGTTATAATAACTACAACAATACATATCAAAATCAATCATCATTGCAAGAAAAAACTAGAGAAGTATTTCCATAATTTGTTCAAAAATATTTAGACTTTTTAATACTAATGAAATAAAGTTGCCACACATCCAAATACTTATCATTTCCTCTTCTTTAATCTTTCCACTTCCCAAAGAATTATAGTTGTAGGTATAAATGGCATAATTAAATGATATTAAATATATTAAAGGATATAATTATAAGGCTAGTAAATGTAAAAATATTAGAAACATTTTATATATTTGGGTTGAACCTTGTTAAGCTCATATTAAGCTCACAAATTAATTAAGTTTGTTCGTACGACTCAAACTCAGTCGAGCTCATATTTAATTAACCTCGACTTAAAAATAAAAGGGCCGAACAATCGAGTTACGAGTAAACCCAGTTCAATTGACAATCCTACTAATCAGTTGCTATTTTTCCGTTATCCAATAGCTTTGTTTTAGCTTGAAAATTGTTATTGTTGTTGTTTAAAGTCTATAAATTTCACAGACCTGAACCAATAAAGGAAAATCAAAAAATTCCACACACTTGTTCTTTATTTTGCTATTGTCAAATACTTTCTCTTTTTTCTGCAGCTATTTTCTTGTTTAATAAAAATAGCCAGGGCCAAGGTAGAGGCTGGGAACGTGGACGGGCCATTGAGCAAGACCATAACATATTGTTTGGTGTGTTAAAAGATTAAAAAAATAAAATTTAAAAACTTCTAATAATTTCTAAAAATTATTTATTTTTTATCTTACGGTACGAATTACGAATCTATAATTTATTTTATTTTATTTCACTTTTTTTCACCCTAAACACACTCTATATGTATATATGTGTGTGTGTGTGTGGTCTATGCATATAGTTGTCTCTATTTTCAGTATTGGGGTATTTGGTTAGTTAAAATCAATCAAAATTTATTAATTTTTAATCAACTTTTTGTACTTTTTTTAATCAAATTTTGACACAAACTTTTACATCAAATTTTTATACTTTTACTGTACTTTCTTGTTAAAGTTTGGCCAACCAAGTTTGAGCTATTTGAATTTATTGCCATGCAACTTGAATAGTCGTGATCAGCTGGCTAAATATTGTCTAACCACTTTGATTTTTAGGGAACTTATGGACTAAAGGGTGTTTGGCATGGTGAATTTTACTTAAAAATTTTAAAAATTTTTAAAAATTTATTTTACTGTACGAAATTACAAATTCATAATTTTTTTTATTTTATCTCACCAAACACCTCCTTAATTAATTTAACTGACAGTTGGGTGGATAAAATTGAGACAAGGAGTTAAAGGCTGTGTTTATTTTGAGGGATTGGATGATGGGGATAAGTAATACCATGAGATAATATATGATATTGGATATAATATGGGATTAATTTTTTTATGTGGAATTATTTTTTTGGTATTTGGTTGGTAAGATATAAAGTGATATAAAAGATATGATTTGATATGTGATGTGAAAGAAACTAATTTTGAACCTTAAGATCTTGGCAGAAAACAAATCTGAAGGTGGGTTATTAATAATCCCACCACCCTTGTGGTATAACTCATCCAACTGTTGGTGGGATAACTCATCCAATCGGCTTGCTAGTCCAGCATTCCAAAGATTTTCAACAAAATTCTCTCTCAAATTTCTATACTACTAAGCTACCAAGTCTCAAGTGTGCTCTTCAATTGTGCTCAAGTGCATCTAATTGTGTTAAATTTGAAGGCAAGATTAAAAGATCAAGTGTTTCAAATTATTCCAAGTTAGTATTTATTTTTTTTAATTTGATACATACATAATTTTTTCATTTGCATATTTTAATTTTTTTATCAAATTATTATTTTTTAAATGGATCCTAGAGATACCCATTTTTTTTGATTTAGAGGGTGGGGACTCAATATTTTATCTCCCTCAAGAACAAATGAATCAATTTGTAACACCAGAAATTTTAACACCTCCAACCACAATTGGTGATGTTGGTGTATCATCGTCCCACCACGCCCAACAACGTAGTTCTTCAAAAATATGAGATTTTTTTGCTAGAATTTCACAGGATGATAGTATGCATAAGACAAAATATAATATTTGTGGTGATTTATTAGATGTTAGACCTACTTCCGGTACTAATTACCTAAAAAGACATTTAAATAGAAAGCACTGACAGGATTCGCGCACTAATTCTTTCATTAATCAATATTTTTCACATGTTACACAAACTGAATTAGGAAATGAATGGGGTAATTTAAATAATTTTTCTTATGATCCTACAAGAACACAAAATAATTTAATTAGATACATTGTTAAAGATGAACAACCCTTCATAATGAGTGAAAGCAGATATTTTGAAGAATTTGTTCGCTATAGTTTTTCGCCACGATATCAAGGTTTTTCAAGAAATACGGCAAAAAATAAAGTTTTACGTGATTTTGAAACCAAAAAAGAATTAAATTACAAAATTATTTTGATAAATTTGAAGGAAATATTTGCTTGACCTCTGATATGTAGAAATCATGCGAAGATATTGAATATATTTGTATAACTGCACATTATATTGACGAAAATTAGAAATTAAATAAACATATTATTTCATTTAAATTAGTTGAACAACCTTACACTGGATTAAGTGTTGGGGAGCTTATTTTGCATGAACTTGCAT
>JAVXUM010000013.1:2316373-2330730 GCA_035590655.1 Pouteria glomerata | reverse complement strand
TAGCTAGGGTCCCGGGGTTGGGGGGTGGGGGGGGGGGAATTAGGATTTGTCGCAGGAGGTTTAATTGATTAACCTGGTGGGGAGTGGTTATTGGGTATTTAGCATTATTTTATCGGAACGAAATGAATACTCAATTGCGCCAAGCACTCAGGACCTTCTGTTTCAATACTGAGTGGAAGTATGCAATCTTTTGGAAAATCAAACATCAAGCTCGAACGTAAGTTATTTTCTTACTTTGTTTTCGTCACTTTTTTTTTAACACAATTTCGTGCCATGCTGATTTGCATATGATGCATAGTTTATGGCGTAATTGATTTCCTGTTGGAATTTAGAATTTGTTTGGTATATAATCTTGTCTAATCTTGATTTTTCTGTTGGATTTTTTTATTCCCCATCTCTTATTAATTTCGTTTGGCTTCTTGAAAAATGAGTGGCTTTTTCTAAGTATTGCTTCAACCGGTCCATCTATATATAAAGCTTTCCTGTTCTTGTTTCTTTTTCTGTTTCTATTTTTTAACTTTGTTTTTGATAAGCTGCTCGGATTTTGAAAATCTTACCAATCATTTTGCTAGCTTGTGATCCTTGCCCTTGAAAATTTGATTAAAATTAGTGAAGAAATAAAGGCTTCTACCATCTTACTACAGTTGTTTCAGTAATAAAAATGTTCATCGTAGTGTAAGAATTTTTGTGTTAATCAATTTAGAAAGAAAATTAAATGTGTGGTTCAGCTGATCTATTGCATTGAATGGCAATTTGATTAGTAGGTAGTCCTTTCCAATCTATAAGAATAATTCGCGTTCTCTTCACTGTTTTCTAAGAAATGGAACTTTTTGTAGGATGTTGACTTGGGAAGATGCTTACCATGACAACGTTGAGCAACTTGATTTTCTACATAAGATGTGCTTCGCTGGGATAGGTGGCAGCATGCATAATTGGCATTCACACGATCCTCTTGGTTTAGCTGTGGCAAAGATGTCATATCACAACTATTCTCTTGGGGAAGGGTACATAATCTACCTTATAATTAAAATGTTCTATGTAATTTTGTTATATTTTTACATGGCATGGCACAGTTGTTAATTTTGACTATGTTTCATGGAATGTGCTCATTGGAAAACATTCTTCTATTGTTGTGAGCTGACGTTATCCATAGTTATAGGCACATCATACCACTGTCTTCCCCATTACCTTATTGCCTCAACAAGTTCCTCCTGCACTTCCAGCCATCCCATCTGTTTTCAAGGTTGCCTTAATCAAGGAGATTTTAACTTTGGCTTTCCTTCAACTTAAAGCTTATGCTTGTATGGGGCCCCACTTTCCTGTGTTTGCTGCCCTACTTGTGAAATTCATTTAAAAGCAAAATTTTCAAGGAAATAAGGAATAAAAACGCTTATTAATTCCTACAATTATTTGTTGAGCAGGGTTGTTGGGCAGGTGGCGGTTACCGGAAAGCATATGTGGATATTTGCCGATGAACGCATAAATGATTCCTGTTCACCATTTGAGGTGGGAAATTATCTTAGGTGAAGTTTGCATTGTGGCCTGATTTCTAAATCTCTTCCAATGCTCCAGTAATTAACTTTAGTTTGGCCTAGCATTTATTCTTATTCCATGATTTTGGTGCCTTCTAGCATTGTGATGGGTGGCGAGCTCAGTTTTCAGCTGGGGTCAGGGTATGCTTCTCTTCTTTTTTTTTTTTTTTTAAATGGTTTTGTACACTACATGTGCTTATACATGCATAAGAACAGCCTAGATAAATTACGGTGCATTCACACTACTTTCTGAGAGAGATTTTAATGAAAAAATCTGGTTTGTTGTCTTGCAGACTGTTGTTGTGGTGGCTGTTGTTCCATATGGTGTCATACAGCTTGGCTCTTTGAATAAAGTAAGATAACTTCTACAGCTGGTGATAGTTAATTCCATTCAAGATATTGCTTGCAAGATTGGTGTCTCGTTAATATGCTTTTGCTCCTAATGGTTTCTCTCAATTGATATAAAGATGTATTGAATTTGAGAGAACATGTGTTGTTTCTAGTAATGCAGTCTCGTGTGTGGTTGCATATCGACTGGTGGATTACTAATGTTCTTTTAATCTTTTGTCGATTTTGTCATGCATTTTTATATTTGTTTTGACGTTATTGTTGAGCTCTGCATTTTAGAAATGCTCATTAAAGGTTGGGAGCATTTCTCATGGCCTCGTATATTTCAAATGTTCAACGAGTGAATTTTCATATTCCAAATCAAGTTACTTTATTCGTGTATAAGGATGAACTTTGCATAACAGTAAGGTTGTTTCCTTACAATCTGAAGAGTGTGGATTCAATATTCAGACACAATCTCTAGTTACTTGAGATACGACTGCATACATTGCCCCTCGTTAAAGCCTTCATCGGTGGGAGTTTCATGCCTAGGTCATCCTTTTTTGTTTGAGTATGTGGATTAAAGGCTCAATTTTCAACTAATTTTTATATTGATTTGGAAAACCTTTTGTGAGGGACTGTGAAAGACTTACCTATAAGGGACTCTGCCTGTGGAAGAGTAAAGCAGGGGGTTATGTCGGGATGCTTGCCCTGTTAAGGGAGAGGATTGTGAGGAATTGTGAAGGATTTGCCTGTGAGGGACTCTGCCTGCAGGAGAGTGAAACAGGAGGTGAAGTAGAGAAGCAATGTCTCTGTCTCGCATCACCTGGGTAGTGAAAGGAAGTGGCATATATGTAATATTCAACATCAATATAGTACAAACCTCCCTCAAGATGGTGAAGTTGGAGATGATGTTTTCTTTTGTGGCACGACAAAATATACATGCAGGCCCACATGATCAATGGAGTGCATAACCAATTCACTGGTGAAGCTTTATTGGAATGTACCCATACTTTCCCAAATAGCAGGGTTATGTTCATATTGCTAGTCCTCCAAGTCTATGTTACTCTTCTAGCCCCAGGTTTGCTTTTAGTTACTGGAGAAATTTGAAAAACTTCTAATGATATATTAGTTATAAAAGTGTGAAAATGTGCTGAGCTAATAGTTCCTGTCTTTTGGGAAAAATGCTATGTCATTAATAGTCGAATATTCCTCAAGGTTGATGGGGGTGAGAACTAGGGTTTGAGTGGAGTATAGGTTAACCCATGGATGAGATGCTTAAATGGGGAGAAGAGTGGACAACCTCCTATTTATAAGGACCCAGGCCAACTCAACCTATGCTCTAAGGACAAATGGTCCAAGGTCAATTGACTGGCTTTCAGTGTTTTAGCATCCTAGGAGGTGGTTGGCTCCTACCTAATGGTGGGGAGCTATTGCTTGCATATTCAGGTATTGCAAAGATCGTGGTATGATGCTTATAGACAAGAGGCATGCCTTATCTGTTTTTCGTGTAGCTAGACTTTCTTTCAAACCAATTGTGGTCTCATCCCCACTTCCAACCACCTATCCACAAACTCCCTTGGATCCCGCATGGAGGAGAATGACCCATAGGTGCCCACGGGGGTGGAGTAACAATCTTGGAGTCCTTAGGCCTTCTCCAAACTTGAGGTAGATCTTGTGGACACTAAGTGTGAAGACATTGAACTTTGATGGAGATATGGTGGTTTTTCTTTTTCGACCGCGACAGGGGAGGTTCATTGGAGGGTGTCGTGAGACTAGACCTCCTTAGGCCAATTAATAATTATGGCAGGCGATGTTCCATGTTTTGTGGAGAATTGACCACCAGTAACAGAAATGATGAATCTGAGATTTTCAAATGATTTAACAATTTTCTTGTTGCTTTTGATTTTTAGTATCAGCCATCTAATGATTTTTAGTATACCTTTGTGCATTAATTTCTCATCTTTCTGGTCAACTTGGTTCAAATGAACTATGGAAATGTCAGTCATTCACCTACTCACTATTTAATTCTGCTTCTGCATTTTGTTTGTTGCCTTTATTTGAGAGATCAGATCCCTGAGGATTTGAAGATGGTGAACCATGTCAGAGATGCCTTTTTTGCACTTCAAGATTCCTCAGTGGCATATACTCCTAGTGAAATACACTGTACTGTGAAAAGTTTTTCATGTCTGGTAAGACTCTCTCTCTCTTTCTCTCTATCACTGGTAAACACTCGACCTGTTATCAACAAGGTTTAGCGAGGGGGTACTTGATAAGGCTCTTGACCCCTTGATTCCTGAGAGACTGGGTGATCTTGGATTTATTCGAACCCTGGTCAGAGTACAACTGGTTAGGAGAGGCATGGGTTTTGTCCTAATGGATGAAGTCCATTCTCTCTTACTGGTCTTGGTACTACACTATCGCGGAGGATCTCAATACTCCCATTGAGGCGCCTCTCTCTCTCTCTCTCTCTCACACGCACACGCGCGCGCACACACACAAAAACCCACATCCTCAACAACCAAAAAAAAAGGGAGCAAAAAAGAAAAAAGCATCTTATGGTTCTCTCTCTCTTTGCGCAGTCTGATATATCTACAAGCAGTTCAGGTTCTGGGGTTTTTCATAATTGCAGAAGCAGCTTAGGTAGGTCTGTTAGCAACGAGAAGACAATTATTCAGACTCCCACATTTTCGTCAAACGAAAAACCTGCTGAAAATTCTTACATTGATCCTCTGCCCGGTACCTTTCCAAGAAAGACAGCTGATGTGACCAATAAGGGTGGAGGACTTGAATTATTAGAATCAGGGGGTGATGGAAGTTCCATCTTACTTCAATCAATATCTGAAGATTTCCTTTTGGAGCAGCAGAAACAAGTACGCAAAACACTGCATATTGACAGGAGGTTTGAAGGAGAGACTAGTGGGTTGGAGAATCTGGGATTGGTTTCAGATAATCATGATACTCAATCTTCAAATAATTCCTTTAAAATAAATAATTTATATAATGGTACACTTCCTGCTGACAGTTCCAGGGTTGATGTCACTTGCTTGCAAGCAGATCTCCTAGAGTTAGCAGTTTGCAATGATCAAAATGGGATATTGCACGTACCAGAACCATTTTGCATGCAAATTCAGAGAGATTTGGAGAAGAACGTGGAGTTCCAAGCAGAGATTAATAATATGGAGCCATTTAATATGCCTTTCAAGTTCTCTGCAGGCTATGAGCTTTATGAAATACTGGGGCCAGCTTTTCGGAAACAGAGTATTTGTAATTGGGAGGCAGAAAGGACTGAAACTGAAATAGCTATTGATATTCCAGGGGGAATGGTCAATAGTTGCCTGTTAACTGTGGACTCTGCCTCAGAGCATCTTCTAGAAGCAGTGGTGGCTAGCGTTTGTCATGGTGAAACTGATGTCAAAAGTGAGAAGTCAATCTCAGAATCTGTGAAGTCCCAGTTGACAACTGAAAAAATACCACAACCAACCTGTGAAAAGCTTACTCTTGGTACATCTGGTTATTCATTTGATCGGTCTCTCGTAGAAAAGGATACATTACAATGCTCAGGCTCTGACGTATGTGGTGTCAGCTCTTCAAAAGGATTTTCATCAAGGAGCTGTGGCACATTCAGCGGACAGTTGGATAGTGCTCAAGAACCATCTAAGATCTGTAAGAAGAGGGCTAGACATGGTGAAAATTGTAGGCCTAGGCCAAGGGACAGACAATTGATCCAAGATCGGATTAAAGAGTTAAGGGAGCTTGTACCAAACGGATCAAAGGTAACATCCACATTACATTTTTCATTTCTGGAGTTTGGTGTTGTCTCCTTCTCTCTCTTTATATCTTTATATATATGAATGTGTGTGTGTGTGTGTATAAATTTATATTTGAACACGTGCTGAAATATCTGGATAATTCCACAGTGCAGCATTGATTCACTACTGGAGCATACAATCAAGCACATGCTCTTTATGCAAAGCATCACTAAACATGCTGAGAAACTAAATAGTTGCATTGATTCAAAGGTAATGCTTAAAGTTCTTTTCGTTGGGATTCTACTCTCAGTTGAACATCAGTTTAGTTGGATGCATAATGCACATAGTCAAACTTCAAATGCCTGTGGCACCTTAGTGTACAACTCAACCAAAGCTCTTGTCCAAAACTAGTTGGGGTTGGCTAAAGACAAAAATTATTGAAGAAAATCAGTTTCAAAGATATGAGTGTCACTAGTAAGCCATGTCATTTTGTTTGCTAACTTTTTAGTTCTTGAACATTTGATCCGCGGAGTGTAATCTGCTTTTAACTGCCAAAGGTAGAAATGGTAGTGTGGATGATATGCTATGGTTTATTTCTTCTTTATTGAGTCTCTGTTTAGGGAGAACATTTTCGGACTGGAAATTATTTTTCAGAGGTTAAATTTGAGTGTTCCCTGCCCATTAAGAAGAGTGCCCCAATCTATGGATTTCAGCTATTTTCATCTGATAATTTGCATTATAAATGCTGATTATGCAGTTTTCTGACAAGGAACCGGTTGTACGATGCTTATCCAGTTTTGATCAGGGTTCAACCTGGGCAGTGGAAGTGGGAAGTCATCTGAAAGTTCATTCTATAATGATTGAGAATGTCAATGTGAATGGGCAGATGTTGATTGAGGTATGAGTTCGTTGGAAATATATGAAGTTGATCTAGAATTAATGGGCAAATTCTCTGTGGAAGATGCTGAATTTGTTTTAAATATAATCCTGCTTGATCCATGCAGATGATGTGCAAGGACAGCAGCCATTTTCTTGAGATAGTAGAAGCTGTTAGGAGCTTGGGTTTGACAATTTTGAAAGGTGCATCAGGAGCCTGTGACAAGAAAAACTGGGTTCGCTTTTTGGTTGAGGTACTACCCTAAATGTGGATGAGATATATAGCCTAGTACGGAGCAAAATTTGCATGTTTTTTTATTGTTAGCATGAGATATCTGAATCACTGAGAAATGACATTACATTGTCTTCTTCTTCCCGTCATAGCTTTTCAATTATATTCTGTGCTTGCAACACAAGTTTTTAATCATGGGGTTTTCAATTTTATAATCGTCATTTCTGCATGATGCTCCTAAATGCCTTAGTTTTTAGTCCATGGGAAAGCTATCTTGATTAGATAATTGGAGTACATATGGTGCTGGTTTTGATGATTAGATCCATCAGTTTTGTGTTATTTGCCAGCATTTGGACAGCATAAACCCTTGATTCATGTGTTTATGCTGCATTGGAGTTTATTGCAAATGATTTCAGTTAATTTGTAATAATCAAGTTTTAACATGATGGTTATTGCAGGGGCAGAACCACAGAAGCATGCATCGGATGGATATATTATGGTCACTTGTGCAGATATTGCAATCCAAAACAACGATTTAGGGGATGCAACTGTCAATCGCGAGTAAGTTATGAATTGAAAATTATCCTAGAAGCAGAAGAATACAGTGCAGATATGGCTTTCCAGGACTACATTCCGAGGACTATGGGCATGCAACCCTTTGAGGTTTTCATGGGGGCTGCTTCTGAATATATCGTGAGTCATCATCTATGATCATTATTTTGGGATTGTGGTTTATATGCTCCCACTGTAACCTGATAGTGCTGTTTAAGAGTTCCATTCTGTTTCTGAAAATTGTATGGGGATGCATCTAGTTCTTTTTGTTTTGTTTTGCTTTGTGGCTTTTTTTGGAATAATTTGTACTCACAATTAACCGGCATTATTTGTTCAGAAGCTTGATAGATCTTAATAATATAGAGTGCCTTCACCAGCAATTTAGGACCTTTGTCCATGTCCAATGGAACCCCTTCCTTTTGGTACTCAGAAGTGCACTTTTAAGTTTTAACCTACACTCTAATTAAACAAACTCTCTTGAACTTGAACTGAGCATGGTAGTATAAAAATTAGGTAATCAAAAAGATGCAGATCATTATATTGCTTAAAAGCAAATTGGGTGATTATATACTATCTAATCTATCCGTTACCTGCTTGGGCTCATTATATCTTAAAGTGAAGAAGGGCTGATGTTCCATCTAGTCCTTTTGACCTGTAGTAAGCGTGATAGTCACCGCGAGTAGTTTCCCTATATAGAGGTGGATTTTTGTCAGATAAAAACTCCTTCAATGGCCCATATAGTCTAGATTTACTAGCGGTGCTTGGATAGAAGAAACATGCTGCTGATATCCTGGGGCCAACTCTTGTAGCCAGTACTCTGTGCTCCACACTTTTGAACTTGTCATTTGTGATGAGCTACATAAAACAAGGAAACAAATTGGTTCCGTAGTAAAAGGGGAAAATACATTACATTGTATAACTGAAAACTTCACCTGCATAGGATCTCCAATATTTGCTATTAGGGCTCCTTTCACAGGGACCACATCGACCCAATTATTTTGATGAAGTACCTGGAGGCCACCTATGTTGTCTTGCAGCAGTATGGTTAGGAAAGATGGATCTGAATGCTTGGTTGTGCCCATAGTCAGTTCTGGTTCGGGACATAAGGGGTAATAGTGGCACACTAATGATGCAGTTTTCATGCAATCAATGTTTGCTAGGAAGTCACTTCTCAGTCCTAGTGCCTCTGATAGTAACTCAGACAGCATCTCCTTTAGTCTGATCAAGCCTTCCATGTAATTGCTTATTGCTTTTCTGGATATCAAAATACCACTCAAAAACAACAAACAGTAGGACCATGAAAAAGAAATGCTGGGAAGGCATTAGTTTTACCTGCAAACTAAAGGTAATGCGTCAGGGTCTAGTACACCATCATCATAGTTACAAGCTATTGAATCCCTCCAATTTGCAGCTTTGGCAATGAATAGATCTCCATTGCAAAAAAACCTTACCCTTTGCTTAACATCACGTGAGTACCACTCCATCTTTACATCCCTCGGTTGCTCATGGAATTGCTTAATGCCTTCTATCATCTCTTCCATGACAGCATCTGGAATTCCATGATTAACCATTTGGAAAAATCCCCATGTTTCTGAAGCTTTACAAATTTCCTGGACAATCTCATCCCTTCGACGATTACCAAACCATCCAAGATCTATCACCGGTACCCGGAGAATACAACTGTTATCAGACCATCCTTTTTCCAGGTTTTCAGGTGGGTGGATGAAGAATCTTGGGAGCTTGACTAAACCAGTGTCCAAGAGTCCCTTGACACCAGCCTTTGTTTCATCAAACTCCTTCACCTCCTTCGCTCTATCATAATCTGATTCCGAATGGACAAGATCCCCAGATTTAGGCATGTTGTCCATCTTTGTGGTCATGGATATTAGAGGAGCGTTTGTTGGGAACATTATATATATATATTATATAGAAGAGGAGCACCATGTGGTTATGTGTTGGGGAAAGAAACAGGAAATAGAAAACATAGAGAGAGAAGCAAGTTGGGCGAAAGGCCAAGAGAGTGAAGTACCCCATCTTGGCTTTTACTGCCACTGCATATCAGTGCACAACCAAATGGAAAACTATGAACCACAAACAAAGTTTGTTGGGGATTCTTTTCATAGGTTTCTTAGATTGTCTGCCTCTGTATGGTCACTTTCCCAGAAAGGGAAAAGTTTTGTTTTCTTTTATAAAACGGTCGATTAGAGATTCTCTCGACTGCAGGAACCTCTAGTTTTCAGGGTAGATGATATTGGTTTGCTTGGTATCACCGGCAATTTTTTTTTTTATTATTTTTTTTAAATTTTAATATATATATATATTTTACTATATCTGAATTAGCTGTGTTACATTAAGAATTTCCGAGAAAATGGAATTATTCCATTTTGATTTTCATATAGTCAAAAGCAAAAAGAAAAACTCATCCACTGGAATGTAATGCGATTGCAAAGAGTGGAATCGAACAAAAGTGATCATAAAATGTATAAAATGCACCCTGCATTCTTTGGACACGCTTTAGCGAACATATTCCTATCGAGAAATCTCCAAGTGCTTCCAACCAAAGCCTGTGCTGGCTAAATTTCATTTCTTTTTACCAGTTTATTAGGCTGTTTTTATTCTTCTTAATGCATCCGTTTAGTGTTTATGGAAACAATTTATGGGATTTAGTTTCAGAATAATGGGTGACTTGGCAATCTTGGACCTAAAAATTGAAGAAACAAAAACAAACTTGAAGAGAAGAGAAGGGGAGGCCAGGCCATATGACCTTGCTGGAAGCGACTCGATCTTCAGATGTCAGCAGGCAAAAGAGCGACAAATCCAGCTAGGAGGAAAGGGGCTGATCGATTCTTAAATTCTTTGACCTCTCAAAACACCGCCTTACATATTACAAAACCTCTTACAGATAAGGTTAGAATAGAAGACCGACCTTGCTCAGTTCCTCACCGTTCTTTCTGGTGATGTAATGATGGCTATGGCTACCCTTTCTTAAATCAATATAGGATGTGTTCAGGTGATAAAAAATGATATAAAAGTAAGATAAAATAAGATAAATTGTGAGTTCGTAATTCGTATAATGAGATAAAAAATAAATAATTTTTAGAGATTTTCAGTACTTTTTAGCAAATCAACCAGAGTCATAGTTTTATACATATGAGAGAGAGAGAGAGGGGGAGGGAGTTTGCAGATTATGATGTTATTTGTAGGCTCCATTTGGTTTGCTGTTAATATCTGAAAACATTTAAAAATCTTTAAAAGTTTTTCATTTTTAGGTTCTGTTTCGCAAGATATCAGTTACTCAGCTATTTAATTTTTTTTTGTTTTTTTTTAAATTATTAAACTTATTCTTTTACATTTAAATTATTTTTTTTTAAATTATGAAGAGTAAAATTGTTAATTAACAAAAAGTTAAAAGTTAGCTATAAAAAAAGTTAATTTTTTTCTCTTCTTAAATACAAAAAAGCTAGCTACAAAAGCTAAAAAAAGAATTAGCTATTTTGGTTCCCAGACCAAGTCTTAATTTTACTGCATAAATTACGAATTAACAAATTATTTTATTTTATTTCATTTTATATTACTTTTTATCACTCCAAACACACCATTAGTTACATAATCTTATTGCAGAAAGTGGTACATTCTATTATTCCAAGAGAGAAATGTTTATGGTCGTCAAGATAAAGCTGTCAATTTTTAAGTTTTAATTTTCATGTTTGTATTTAAAAAAAAAAAAATAGTTGGTTGATAGATAAAGCTGTCAATTTTTAAGTTTTAATTTTCATGTTTGTATTTAAAAAAAAAAAAAATAGTTGGTTGATAGTTAATAGTTTTGAGAGGAGGCCAGTAGCAATGGGTTGCGGTTGTAGTAGTTAGAGGTGAGTGATAGTGGACAGAGGAGACGGGTGATAATCGACGATGGTGGGTGGTGGCCAAGTGCCAATGGGTTGTGATATGGGTTGTGGAAGAAAATTTTTGTGATTTTTTATATTAGAGGTGAGTGGCGGTTGATAGAGGAGGTGGGTGATGATCGACAATGGTGGGTGATGGCTAAGTACCGGTGGATTATGATATGAGTTGTGAAAGAAAATTTCTATAATTTTTTATATTTTTGTAATTTTTAAAAATTTTAAAAATAATTTTCATTTTTTTTTAGGAGTGGAAACATATTTATCTGAATTTTCGTGCTCAATTTTTTCCAAAAAAAAAGGAAAATAGATAAATAAAATAAAATAGAAACTAAAAATTAAAAATTTTGTCCGGATCTTAATGTTTTGCAACGAAGTAATCGACATTTCAAATTGGATAGTCTACCTGTCCTTGAAACTGCGTGGCTCGTTAATCTACCGCTGGTTTCTTTAACTTCAGAGCTTAAATGTGTTCTCGGCTGTTCTACTAGCTAATAGTTTATTTTGAAAAAGATTGACCTTTTTCCTGTTGGATAATTTTTATAAGGAATTTCATTTAATTAAATTGCATTTGGAGTGTTAACAAACTTTAAAAAATAAAATAAATCTCTAAAAACTTCTATAAATCAGTAAAACTCTCTATTACACATTTTTATTTTACTATATTAAAAAAATTTTAATATTTCACTAAAAAAATAAAAAATTTAGAAAAAGATTAATCGAATCAATAAATTTTTTTGACAATTATATTTTTTGAGTTGAAAACTTTCAAACGAGTACCATTGTCGCTATTTTATATTAATTTTTTTTGAATCCGTGGGAATGAATTTAAAAACCCGTTCTTATAGTTTTGTTATGACTATACAAAATTTTTTACATTTTTTAATTCGTGGAAATAGATTTAGAAAATCGTTCTACGGTTTTGCTTTGACGATAAAAAAATGTCACTATTTTTCTCTAAAAAATTCTGTTAATTGCCAAAAACTTAAAAAATTAACTTAAATAACTTTTTATTTTTTTAATTTTTTACCACTAAACACCATGTTAGTGTTACATGTATGCATTGGAGTTTAAACAAGAACTATGAATTTACAGTGACGTAATTCAAACTTGTACTAACGGACTTGTAATGATTCTTTGGAATGATGTGGTGTATTTGTCGTTGTTTCAGAGGCCGGGACCATAAACGGTCGGAAAGGAAAGCAAAAACAAATTAGTACAAAATGGAAAGAGAAATATCAGGTCTACTTTTTTTTTTTTTTTCTTTTTTAACGTTTTGAAAGAAATTATATTTATTATAAGCAGAGATAAAATATGAATAAACAGAATTGAATTAAATATAATATCCATCATTGAATCAGTGGCAAAAATGAGGATGGATTTGGCTACCAACTAAATATTAATTGTTCATCGTTAAACAACGAGATATTATTAAACACAGCAAACGTACGAATTACAGAAGCTAACATGAGACTTAGGGCCAGTTTGGATTTAAAATAGTTTTTTTTTTTATATTTTTTTTCACCTTATTTGACTTTTTTTTTTTTTTTATCAGAATTTGATTTCTTTTTAAAGATATAACTTTTAACTGTATTAATGGCATTCATAAAAACAAAAAATATAAATATAAATTCTCGCCTATTTGAATAAAATTTATTTATTTAACTAAAAAAGTAATAAAAAAGCTATTCTTTTGTTTTTTTCTTAGCTTTTACTCAAATGAATGTGAATTTTTTACAACTCGAGTTTAGACCAGATCAAAATTTACTTTGTTATTAAATAATATGAAAGAATATTTTTATTACCGTTTCGAAAGCCTAAAATATGAATTTGAAAAAAAAAATAAATCTAAAGATAAAAAAGTCATTTTATAATACGAGTTTGAATTTAATTCGAAAAATAGATCAAAGGGTAAAAATAGTCATTTTACAATTCAAGGGAGCAATGGAGAAATTTTTTTTTTAATTGCAAAAATAGTTGCTTATTTTTTATTTTTATTTTTTTAATTTTTGAATCAAATTTTAGTTGCAATAGAATAACTATTCCATCATTTAAATTGTTGATTTTTTTTTATTTAATACGGGAATGGCTATTTTAATAGAATAGCATTTTAATTTAATTTTTTAATACTAAACATGAAAATATATTAAAATAAGAATAAATTTTAATCTATTCTGTATTCACATAAAATGATACCAAAAGTGAATTAAATATAATATTTGCCATTAATTGAATCGCTGGCAAGGATAGATTTCGATCGAGTTCCAAGGGTTGTAGTGAAGGAATTTACTGTAGGGGCTACAGTGAAGCAATCAATGGATCATATTTGTTTGCACATAAATTACATGTCACTACATTTATTGTACTTCAATCAGATTTTTTAAGTTTTTATTTTATTTTAAAAATAATTTTAATTAAATTAAATTAAAATCCTTAAATTAAGTGTAAACAAATCTGATCCGTTAATTCCTTCACTGTAGCCCCTGTACTAAAAGAATTCACTGTAATCTCCTAAAACCCATTTCGTTATGGGTTTAAGAGAAAATTTTATTATAAAAATTATGGAAATAAATGGTTTTGATTTAATCAACTACTATTAATGCATTACTTACTCAATAAATAAATATTATTAATTATATTATTAATTACATTAAAAATATATGATCAAATCACAATTATTCATTTTTTTCTATAACTCTCTGAAATGCTCTGACCACCAACTAAATATTAATTGTTCATCGTTAAGCAACAAAATATTATTAAACACAACAAACGTACGAATTACGGCAGCTTACATAAGACTTAATCGAGAATACTACAAACTTCTTATTTTTCAAACGAAACACCCACCCCCGACATCACAAGACAACCATTATATATATATATGTATATGTAAGTCGTAATTGTTCATCCTAGCTTAAAATGGGGTAGTGCGGAGGTTCCATCTAGCCCTTTTGAGTGGTAATAGGCATAATAATCGGCAATTAGAAAATCCTTGTATATAGGCGGATTGTTCTCAGAAAGTAACTCTTTTAATTAGGAATGGCAACGGGTAGGGTACCCGCAAAAATTATCATTCCCATACCCATCCCATTTAACTATCTATAATTCCAAACCCGTCCCGAACTCTATTAGGGTATCTATTTAATATCCCAAATCCGTTCCATTAAATACCCGTTTTTTCACC
>JAVXUM010000013.1:2303913-2316273 GCA_035590655.1 Pouteria glomerata | reverse complement strand
AACGGGTTCGGGTAACGGGTATTTAATAGCTAAATTCCAAACCCGTCCCAAACCCTAACGGGTATCTAGTTAAAAATTCCAAACCCTTTCAAAATCCTATTAGGGTATAATAAATGGGTTCTATTAAGTTTTGGTCGAATCGGGTACCCGCATATACCCACGAAATTGCCATCCCTACTTTTAATGGTCCGAACACCCTACTTGTTTTGCAATCTGTATTCGACGTGAAGAAGCACGCAACTGACACTCTTGCAACTCGTCCTGCCAAAACTCGGTGCTCCACGCTCTTGAACTTGTCATTGCTGATAACCTATAGAAATGAAGAATATTTATATAATAAAATAACATAATTTTGGAAAATATTTTTTTTTTATAAATTAAGATTTAATAGATAAAAATTATTTTTTTTATTCAACAATTGAGATTATTTTTATATTTTTAACTTTTCACTTAATTTTTATTTTAGTGAATTTCACTACCACTTATCTCACAAAATGGATTCGATATTTTAAATTTTAATATATTTAAAGGATGAATATCATATATAAATTAAAACTTCAACTTAAATTTCGTTTAATTTTAA
This sequence comes from Pouteria glomerata, assembly GCA_035590655.1. NCBI lineage: Eukaryota > Viridiplantae > Streptophyta > Magnoliopsida > Ericales > Sapotaceae > Pouteria > Pouteria glomerata. The sequence continues at coordinate 2,315,690 of JAVXUM010000013.1, read as the reverse complement.
TTTCTAAGGCCTTATTTGGTTTGTTTTTCTATTTTTTGTTTTTAATTTTTGTTTTTTTATTCTCTGTTTTAAGCTGATTTTTCATTTTGAGCTTTTGAAAAAAAAAAAAATAATTTAAAGCACATTTGGTAACTTGTGTTTTAAAATTTTATTTTAGAAAACAGAAAATGAGTTTACACATAAAATAAAAAATGGTAAAAAATCATGTTGAATATTTTTAACTCAAAATAAAAAAAATAATATTTTTTGTTTTTATGTTTTAAAATTTTTAGAACATAAAACATATAAAATAGAAAACAGAAAATATAAAACAAAAATCAAACCAAATACCACCTAAGAAATTGAGTCTTTTGAATTAAAGTATTAGAATTTATATTTTATTTAATAGTGTTTATGTGGTAACTATTAGGGATTAAAGTTTTGAAAAAAAAAAAAATAAACTATATAGGTTTTTATTTTGTTTTTTTATTTAAAATTTTTATTTTAAGTTTCAACTATATAAAAAAATTAATACTAATTTTGTTTAGAGTGTCCTATTATTGTTAATATATAACAAGAAATATAAAAATATATATGTTAATAGAGAATGAATTAACTTATATATAAATATACCTGCATATAATCTCCAATGTTTGCAACAAGAGCTCCTGGATGAGGGGGCACGTCAACCCAGTGATTTTGATGAAGAACTTGGAGGCCTCCAGTCTTGTCTTGGACGACAATGGTGAGAAAAGATGGGTCGGAATGCTTAGGAGTACCGAAGGTGAGCTCTGGCTCTGGGCAAACTGGGTAGTAATGGCACGCTAATACCTCTGTTTGCATGCACTGTAGGCGCGAAAGGCTGTCGGTTCTGAGTCCAAGAGCCTCCGCAAGTAACTCCGAGAGCGTTGCCCTTAGCTGGATAATGCATTTCATGTATTCATCCATTTCTTTTCTGCAGTTAATTTCATTAAATTAAAAAAAAAAAAAATTCATGAGAATATGATTGCCGAGTGCAGGACTTCTGAATTATATCCATATAAGAAAATAGGACGATTTTTTAAAATGTATCTCGTATAAACTAACTTCTAACAGTTAAAAATTATTTTTTCTCATCTAACGGTTAAAAATTTTTTTTTTTTCATTTAACAATTAAGATTATTTTTATATTTTTAACTTTTCACTCAATTCTCATTTTAAATTTCACTATATTTCAAAGGCAGAAATTATATGCAAATTAAAAATGCCAACTTAAATCCTGTCAAATTATAGTTTTTAGGAAATTAAATCTTTCAAATTAAAACCCTATAATTTGTGTTTTCTTTTATAGTGTTTATAAAAAATTAATTAGAGAAAGAGACCAAAATCATATAGTACTTGTTAGAGTTTAAAGTTTAAAAAAAAAAAATTAAAATTTATAAATTACCATAATTTTTTTTATTTAAAATTATAACGGTATAAAAAATTTAATAATAATTTTACTCAAAATGTGATAGGCATGAATTATTGCTAGTATGATTTATGGAGGGGTGGGAAGGTAAAGGGACGGGCAATTAAGTTGTTGAAAGAGTAAAAAGAGGAGAAGGAAAGGAAAGGAGGGCAAGAATTCTTCTTTTGCTTGGTTAGTAAAAGTGAAGTTAGAATCTTGACCGAATGCGGGACTCTAATGCTGTGGTCCAATGGATTAAGTCCAAATTCGACCACACAACAAATGAAGGAGTTTCAACAAAAGTCACACCTTCACCTCATGGTGGGGAATTCCAATTCTCGAATTCGTGAATTTTGGACAAATACGTAAATTAGTTTGATCATCAAATTTTTGAATTTAAAATTAATTCTCTGTTTTCTATGTATAATATCATGATTATTTACCCATCGCTGGGTAGTTCAGTAGAATGGGGATTGAGTTTAGGACTTGGGTGATATACCCAGGTCATGAGTTCGATTCGCCGTCTGAACGTCCAAGTTTCAAGTGGGAGCCGCTAGTAATGGGGTCCTAGCGTCACAACTCACGTAAAACATTTAGAAATAGTGACGAATTACTTAAGTATAACGTTATGAAGATTTAAAATATAATAAACTATTATCAATAACTAGGTCACATAAAATTTTAAGAAGGGGTCTCGAAGAATTATCTTAGGATATTTACTTGTAAAGCCATTCATTATGCGTGTAATCATTGTATAAAATTTACGTATAAAATAATGTGGATGAATAATGTTCAAACATAAGGAAAACTTAAAAATCTAATTTTATGTTTAATGTTATTGTGTGTCAAACAAATCTAATATATATATATATATATTTCTTTTAACTTGCTTCGTTGCCGTGATTGAATGAGAATAGATAAGAGATTGGTGAAATTGACATGAGAGGTGAGAAATGACTATATTTCTGAAAAAAAACTTTGTCAAACTTTTTCAAAAATTTTATAATTATGGTGTGTTTTAACTGATTTTAACAGAATTTTTAAAAAAGTTATACTGACATTTGTGATAAAACAGTTTACAAAACTTCAAAATTTTCAAAATTTTCTAATAATATTTTATCACTTTACATTTTATATAATTTTTAACAATTTTATATCAAATTAAGTATAATCATTTAACTATAATTTCAAAATAACTTTTTACATTTTAAATCTAAAAAATTTTCGCTTTCAAACTTTTTTGATTTTTGTTTTTTTGTGGCTCCAAGCTAAATTATAAATCTCATGGAGTGTTCGATTTGACTCAAAATGAGCGCTATCAGCATGCATAACAGATGCAAGCGAAATGTGAATAAAATAGCCCCCGGCCATAGATAGAATGGCAAAAAATGGAGGGTGATGTAATTGCACGTCAGTTCGCGTGAGTTCGAGTCCAGCTACGGGCTCAAATTTACATTGCACGATCAGTAAAGATAAACTCTCTAACACTATGCCACTGATGCACATACTACAATTTACTTTTTTTCACGATTCTCTAGGGCAAGGACTGTAGAACCCTCAATGACTTTTTTGAAATGTGAATACAATAAATAAGGGGGTGTTTGGAGTAATGAAAAATAACGAAAAATAATGAAAAATGTGATTTGAGTGATATTTAGGTGTTTGGTGGCAAACCAAGTTTTTTAGAGATGAATAGTGAAAAATATTGACTTTTGTAGAGAAATCCGTCGGAACGGTTTTGAAATCCGTCAAAACCGTTTTCAAACTTTTTCAAAAAATATTGATAATGGGTCTTATTTGGTAGTTTGAATAATGGTGGTCACATTAAAAAAAAATTACAGCTATTTAATTAATCGAACTCGAGTCATGTAATTTTTTCTAAAGTTGTAATAAGTGTAAATGTGTAAAAAGTAATAAAAAATTTTAAAATTTTTGAAAGTTTTTTAAAATTTTTCAGAGTTTTCTAGAGTTCCAAACAACCCCTGAATAAATTACAGAGGCAGCAGAAAAATACAAAAGTTCACAAAGTATATATATATATATGTATACATGTACTACAGTACTAGTTTTGAGATTGTAATATATTTAAATGTATAAATTTTATAATTGTAGCGAATATATATTTGAGATATATAAATTATCCAAATAAGTGGGTAATTCTTAGAACTCGGCCTACTTCACGTCAATTAAGATTATACGCCACATCTCTACTTTAGTGGTAAGGAAGTAAGGGCCATGTTTGTTTATGGAATAGAAATTGGGATTGGATAAAAAGTATGGAATAGAAATTGGGATTGGATAAAAAGTTAGTGGGGCCATCATCCATCATTGTAATTTTAGGCTGTGTCGATTAGAACAAATGTCCGTGGCTGGATGAGTCACCCTCTTTTGTTGGATGCCGAATACTGTAAGAATGGGGTATTATTAATATCTTATTTTTAAATTTTTTTTTTGTTAAGGTTTAAAAATTTAAAATTATTTTTTGTCACATTATATATTAAATCACATTTTTTATCTCATTTTATATTTCATTAACCAAACATTAAAAAACCAATCCCACTAAATAATTAATCACAGATTTTATTCAATTGTATATATTATCTCGTTATATTACTCATTCCTCTCGCCCAATCCCTAAAAAAAACATAGCAATGTTTTGTGAATGGGGAGGACAGGGGAGGAAGGGAGGAAGGAATGAAAGAGAAGTGTAAGATTAAAATAAAGGAAAAGAGACAAAACCACAGCTTTATTAGATATAGATGTATGTATATACCTGCAAACGGCAGGCAAAGATTGAAGGTCGACCGCACCATCAGGGAAACTACAAATCAAAGTATCTCTCCAGCTGGCAACTGGGGATTCATAGAGATCTCCGTTGCTGTAGAACCTCACTCTCTGCTCAAGATCGCGCGAGTACAACCCCATCTTCGCCTCTCTTGGCTGCTCGTGGAACCGTTTCGCACCATCTAACAAGTTATCCATCACGCCAGTCGGGACTCCATGGTTGATCATCTGAAAGAAGCCCCATTTCTCCGATGCTTCTCGAATTTGTTCTACAATCTCTGCCCTTCTTTCTTCACTGCTTTTCAGGCCATCAAAGTCGATCACGGGGACATGGAGATCGATTTTGGACGATGAGTCCTCCTTTTGCAGATTCTGGGTGGGATGGATGAAGATTCTCGGGGTCTTCACCAACCCAGAATCCACCAGCCCTTTTACTCCAGCTTTGGTTTCGTCGAACTCTTTCAATTCTTTGGCCCGATTGTACTGTCCAACCACAGCTTCTCCGGCGACCGACATGATCATTTACAGTGCAGTAGAAGTGTATTGCGTGTATATATAGAAAGATCGATTAGCCGCCTAAATTGAATTTTTGATGCATTTATTATCGTGAAATTTTTGACATTCCCATCTTTCTAGATGGCAGACGAAAGGGGTCAAAGGCACTGCAATAAAAAAACTTATCATAAAAATTACAGTAAAAAAATTGAAAGTTAAGATTTAACTGCATTTAATCGAGTGATTATAATTCAATCGAATTAAAATTATTTTTAAAATAAATTAAATTAAATCAAATTAAACTGAGTTTTTTTTTTTTTATTAAATGAGATCTGACTTCAAAATAAAACTAAAGTTAAAAAAATTTGATGAAATACAATCAATATAAAATATAAAAAATCATATATAATTAAAATATAATAAAATCTCAACCCTTATTTTTTTTTTTTTTCACGGCAGATTTTTGAGTGGAACCCCAATAACCCACATAAAAGGCAAAGGGATGGAATAGCACGGTGTGTCTAGAAATTTGGCTTCATTAAGAAATTTTTTTATAGAGGTTTAGGCTATTTAGGCAAAATTTTTAAGAATACTTAATTTATTTGATGTCATAAAATTTTAAATAAAATTAAAAATAAATAGTAATTAATACATTAAATATAAGATAATTATTATGACAAATAAAAAGTTTAAAATTCTTTTCCAAATTCAAAATTCTTTTCTTATTGTTTGTCAAATAGGATTTTAAATAAAACTAAAAAATAATAATAATACATTAAATATTAAAAACTTTGTCATGTATAGTAAAGTTGAAATTGAAAGTTTAAAAGTTGGTATTTCAATCTTAAGTAAAATTAAAAAATTGTAATTAATGGATATAAGATAATTAATGTATAGATAGAATTAAAGTGGAAGTTGGAAGTCTTTTCTTTTTCGCGGTATACATTAATATGAAATAATTATGATAGACTAGAAAAATACACGTGCATTACATGTGTATATTTGTTTTTCTATATATTTAAATTTAAAAAAACTAACAATAAAAAATAAAAATATTATTTTAGAAAAAAATAAAATTTACATTAAAATCTTTATATGCTTTTGATATTTAATTATGTTACAACTTTATCCATATTTTCAAATGAAATATCCATTTCTTTCACTTTGTCGTTTTTCTCATTTATGTGATTAATTTTATTTTCATGTATATTTATCAATAACAATTTTGTACCATTTATTCATTATATTAATCCCAAAATTTTTAATAGTATAAATGTGTTTTCAAATTAAAATTAAACCGTATTAATATAAAACTTAACTTTTTGAACAATTTTTTTCATAAGATAAATATTCTTTTTTTTTTTCTTTTTTGCTTCTTTGTCAGGAAAGTGATTAGTCATATGGTGATTTTTAATTTTTTTTTTTTATTTTATAAGAGTTTGATTAGTTTTATTGAAATTGTATCTTTTTTCAAAACAAATATGAATTATTGTCAAAATTCATTTAAAATTTTGCATTTTCATTATTATACAATAATATTTTCACATTAAACAAAAAATAAATTAAAATTTAAAAAACTTTTACCCAGTATATTTAAATAAATTAATTAAAAATAGCCCTAAAAAGAGGCTTATGTTGGAATTCAATATACACAAATTTTAAATCTTAACAATAATAAAAAATATAAAAAATTATATAAACAATCACATTAAAAAATTACAATAAAATTTAAAAAAAAAATCATACCTTATATTTTTGAATGAGCAAATTGAAAAATATAATAAAGAGTAAAGTTTTCCTAAAATCTGATACACAAAAAATTATAATTTTATTAGTAATGAAAAATATAATTTAAAAATCTAAAATCCATTAAAAATATAATAAAATCTAAAAAGTCAAACCTAAAAATTAAAAATTTAAGTATGTACCAAGCAAAACGGAAAATTGAAGAGAAAATTATTGTATTAAGCAAATTGTAAAATCGAAAAAAATTAATGTAATAAAAATTCTCAAATAGATTTGAAAGGGAAAAAAAAAAGATTTGGTATCTATTTGTAGATTTTTTTTTATAGAAGAGAGTCCTACACTATTTATATTAGAATAACTTTTTGATCGAATTGAAATTCTAAATCCTATTAGTAAATAGAAGAATTTTTATGTTTTTTTTTTTATTTATTTTAAGTTCTATTCATAATTTTGGCTCAATATTTTCTAAATTTTTTTATGTATTTTTTATTTTTTTTATGTATTTTTATTTAACTAACCTATTTTTGAGTCAATGAAACTATCAATTCACAATGTTTTGATATTCTATGACATATCAATATTTTGTTCATTCTTTTCAAATTTGAAATGGAAATATTAATTAAAATAAATATATAAGTAGAAGTATAGATTAAACAAAAATATCAAGTGATATTTATAAATTAAGATAATTATAATTATAAATTTATGTAAATAAATTAAAATCTTTATTTAACAGGATAATTAAATGATAATTTATCAAAAAATAAAAAAATAAAAATATATTTTAAATAAGGATAAAAATATAAAATAAGAAGTTATATAATAAAAAGACATGTAGTCCAAAACCCAGTCAATTAGTTTTGCTATTGGTATATAGGACATGACCATCATGAAAAATTCTAGTAGAGTTGAGTTACATAGTTGGATTAGAATTGGTTTAAAATAGTCAACAAAGTGTAAATAATGAAGGGATAAAGTTGAACTAAATTAAAAAAAAAAATCAAGGATAAAGTAGTCAAAAAATTTTTTTCAAACATTTGGACTTTTTATAATAGTATAGATATAGATAGAATTAATGTAAGAAACCCAAAAGTGTTAAAATAAAATTTAAAAAATAATAATTACATAAGATAATTATAATATCTATGGATAGAGTTAGAGTAAAAAGTTTAATGACGTAAGTGTTGGAGATAAAATAAAAAAATTCATATATTGATTAAATTTTAGTTGTTTTAAGAAATTATTTAATAGTTATATACATTATTAATAAAACTTTTAAATATATGGGACCCTATCTTGTTTTAAGACCATAGGCGACCACTTCATTTGCTTAAAGGTAGCCATGGCCTTGGATAAAATAGAATAAGACTCATAAGAGGTAGGATGGCAGATAAAGGGCAAAAGGATAGTGGAAGAGAATATGAGGTAGGAATGAATTGTAGGTTATCCATTCCATTGTCGAAGAAAAATTAATTTAATTGAATAATAAATTAATAGTGATTTGTACAAAATTTAATATATAATATTAAAATAATATAGTTTTTTTCTCCTCCTCTCCTTCACTGTCATTTTACTTTCCATTCTACTTTTTCTTTTTTAACTGATTTTTGAATTATTTTTAAAATTTCTTCCTTTATTCTTTTTTCTCATCCACAAACTTTTGTTTCTTTATCTCATGTTACCGAAACACTACAATTTCATATATATATATATATATATTTTGCCTATAAAAGCTCTAGAATAGAATTGTGGCATATTATTTTAATAAATTTTAAAGAACTCACGAGTTCTGAAAAAAGTTTCACTTACTTGGGTTTTAAAAAGGGATTCACTTGCATAGGTTCTCAAAAAAGACCCACTTAATTAGAAATTTCATATAAATAAAGTTATGAGTTCCAAAAGAGAACTACTTACTTAAAATATAATTGTAAAATTTATATATTTCAAATATATTAGTAATTAATTTAAAAACATAAATAAAAATAGAATTAAATTAAAGAGCAGAAAAAAGTCTTAAATGATAATTAAGTTATTTTTTTCATAACAATTCTTAATATTTTTAAAATTTAAAATTACCTAAGTTTAGGAGTAATTGTTTTTCTAAATAATTTTAAATTTAAATTAGTCACATTGACTATATTTGTTTTATTTTATAAAGCACATATGATTAGTAATAAAATTTTTGATTAATTAAAAATTTATTATCAAATTCTATGTGCACTATATATATTCATCATTTTAGATTTTTATTTTTATAAATCTTTGAATAAAATTAATTTTGGGATTGAATTTTTTAAATTTTAATTTTAAATTTAAATTGGTACATACTTTTTTAAATTAACGATAATATTTTTAATTTAAGTTAGTTTATAAAATCAATAAAAAATTATTACTAAATTCTCTGTGATATTCTCAATATTGGTTAACTATCCTTAAAAAATTTACATATTTAAACAATTAATTAGGCTTGAAAGAAAAATTAATTGAATTTAGAAAAAAAAATTAAATCTTCCTATAATAACATCTCTTAATATAATTTAAATTTAAAATAAAAAATAAAAAATAAAAAAATTGCTTTCTATTGGGCTAGAAGTGCCTAAATATTAATTAGGCTGGAGAGTAAATTTTTCTAAACTCAATTTTAAAATTAAATTTGTCATATTTACCATTAATTAAAAATTTAATTAATAATACTTAATATTTGAGTTATTTTTATAAAATATAACATATAATTAACAAAAATAATTTTTTAGGTTGAGTTACTTTTGTGAAACCAATCAAAAATTAATTTAATAAAATTAAGATTAGTAGTATTTTTAACTCAAGCTAATTTTGCAAAATGAATAAAGAATTAAAAAAATAAAAATCTATATTAAGAAGAAACAAGTGTAATTTATTCTTGAATTAGTTAATATATTCAGTAAATTAATGTTGCATTAAATGCAACAAATTATCACCCCTTATTATCATTATTACTATTATTATTGCTATTATTACAAATTAATATGAAAAGAAGTATTAAGTAAAGGCACGTGATCATCTCTTCACTCAATATTATTTTGTCCGACTAACTAAAGTTACACATTAACTTCAACTATTAAGTTGTAATAACGTGATTGAATCTTCTCATTAGTCGGGGATGGTGGTGGTTGGATTGAGAGTTGGGTTGATGATCTTGCGGCTTAACTCTAATAGCAAGTATCCTTTTATCCTTCGTAGGAAACAGATTTTCAATGATTGTAAATATGGGTGTGTTTGGTGTTAAACAAAAAAAAAAATACATAATTTTATAAATTTTTATAAATATAAATTACGAGACTGTAAAATTTAAATTTTTTATTAATTACACAAAGTACGAGATACTTAACTTTTATAAATTTATTGAAAATTATACAACCTCAAACACACCTATATATTACATATTTATTAAGCATAAGTTTATAACAGTAGCAATTTAGTAAGCAACCCAACGGAAACTTATTACAGAGACAAGAGTACTACAAACTTCTTATTTTTGCAACAAGAAACATAACCTTATTTTTGCAACAAGAAACATAACCATAATGCAAGTAGTAATTATTCATTGTAGCTTAAACCGAGAAAGATTAGACCCGCCATCTAATCCTCTCAACTGAAAATTGTCCAAGTACTCCTTGGGCACGATGTCTCTGTATATAGGTGGATTGTTTTCTGAAATTAACTCCTTTAACGGTCCACACAATTTGTTGTTTCTAGAATTCATACTGGGAGTGAAAAGACATGCTGCTGACATCCTGGTAACTGGTCTTGCCAGAACTCTGTGGTCCGCACTCTTAAGTTGGTCATTGCTGATAAACTATATGATTAAGAAAGCAGAGGATCGATTTAGAAGCACGACAAAAGTATCAAAATGTAAAATCTTTATGGTAAACTACTGTTGTCTATGAAATATTATTACCTGCATAAGTTCCCCAAGAATTGCGATTAGAGTTCCTGGCATGGGGGGCACATCAACCCATTGATTTTGTTGAAGGACTTGGAGGCCGCCAATGTTGTCTTGGAGGAGTATAGTCAGAAAAGATACGTCGCGGTGCTTGGGAATACCCACGGTTAGCTCAGGCTCTGGACAAGCTGGGTAGCAGTGGCATGCTAACAACTCACTTTCCATGCATTCCATTCGTGAAAGGTAATCACTGCTCAGCCCCAAAGCCTCGGAAAGTAACTCAGAAAGGATTGTCCTCAATTTGATCATGCACTTCATGTATTCATCGATTTCCTTTCTGCAATTAATTTCATGAATTATCAAAACAAAATAAAAGAAAATGGTGAAATTTCCTTATACCACAGTGCAATCAGGAGAACGAAAGTAAACAGGGAAATGACCATTTATATGTATGTATACCTGCAAATCATAGGGAAGGATTCGGGGTTAAGGATGCCATCTTGGAAAATACAAGTTAAGGTATCTCTCCAGCTCGCGGCAGAGGATAAAAAGAGATCACCATTGCTGTTGAGCCTCACTCTCTTCGTTAAATCGCGAGAGTAAAACTCCATCTTCTTCTCTGTCGGCTGCTCATGGAATCGTTTCAAACCATCTAACAAGCCGTCCATCACACTTGCTGGGACTCCATGGTTGATCATCTGAAAGACCCCCCATTTTTCCGATGCTTCTAGAATTTGCTCCACAATCTCTGCCCGTCTTTCACTCCTTTCCAGGCCATTCAAATCGATCATGGGAACCTGGAGATTAGTTTTGGATGAATCCTTCTGCACATTCTCGGGGGCCTGGATGAAGATTCTGGGGACTTTCATCAACCCGGCATCCGCCAGCCCTTTTACTCCGGCCATGGTCTCGTCGAACTCCGTCAATTCTTTGGCCCGGTTGTATTCCCCAGCAATGGCTTCTCCGGCGACTGCCATGATTTAATTTGATGAGGGGCAGTGAGAGTTGCAGTGACATAGTTATAAGCTGTATGAATATTTATAGACAGAGCAAGATACACACATTCTAAGATTGGCCGACAACATTGAAATTGATGTACGGCTGACAACATTGAAATTGACGTACTGCCGAGCTCAGGAGATTACTTGTGGTGTTAAAAGTTTCCATCCTTCTGGAATGGTAAATAAAATACCAAACATGAAAAATATATTAGCCAGCTCGGTCGCTTTAAGTAGTAATTTAAAAGAGTTCAATTCTTACACGCCACACAAGCTTCAGACACAACGTCCCCCCAATAATTGTTATGAATATGTCTTGTTTTGAAGGATAGATAATTTTTACGTTAGTAATGAAGTTATAATTATATTATTTTATAATTTTTTTAACACATTTTTAAAAAATAAATTAATATGACTTGGAGAA
>JAVXUM010000013.1:2263724-2274628 GCA_035590655.1 Pouteria glomerata | reverse complement strand
TTTTTTTTCACAAATAAATAGAGTTTATTTTTACAGTTTTCTTTTTTCATTAGCAATTTAGCATTAATTATATAACTTGGTCATTGCTACTAAATAATGTTTTTGAAACCAGCAGGTTGTGGAGTATACCAACGTAACTTTTTTCATGTTTAATTATATACTTTCAATTTTTTACCAAAAATTTTAACTAATTACTAAAAGTAAAAGATATAAAATAAAAAAATAAAATTATGGGAAAAAAAAAACCCTGTTTTTGTCTCTTCCCGGATTGGATGTGCAGTCGTACTGAAATTATAAACAATGTCCTCAATAGTTAAGAAAATGTCACAGAAACCAAAGACCAAAACTCTGTACCTCCTTTTTTTTCTTTTCTTTTCTTTTTTCCTTATTTCTTGTTTTCATAAAAGCTCATACCTCAATGTTCAGGCGACACTTCAAAAAATTACCATTTTCAATTTTTTTAATTTTTTCTAATTATTTTAATCAAAATTATCAAATACAAAAATTTTACTACACCACTTTTTTCCTTCAACTTTTCTTTAAATTTTATAATTTTTACTAAATACATAATTTTTGACAAAAACGAGATTTATCAACGACAAAACAAAATTACAAAAAATTAAATTTTTTTAATTTTACTAAATGAGCCCTTAATAAACAGAAGTCCTGAATAAACACTAATTCGAAAAAGGAAGAAAAAAAATTCCATTTTTAGTTAACAGCAAATTAAAATGGTGAAAGAATGTTACAGATGCAATGTTTTTTTTTTTTTTTTTTCCTTATTTTTAAAAAACAACTTATAATAGAGGGGGTGTAAATAGAATTTGGTTTAAGTAATTTACATGAAATTTTAAGTTCATCTATGAATCTAGGGAATGCCCTAGTTGGACACAATTAATGTGCAGAAAAGAGAGAGATAATACTGTTTAATTATAAATAAGAACTTCAAATAGTTGGTCAGAAGTTCAATAATATGCAAGTTACTATGGATGTCCATTTAAATTGCAAATAAAGTACAGAAAGATTAACTTTTATTAGAAAGATGATTAATTTAAGCCTTAAAATAGATTTGAATCATAAAAATGGCAGATCATTGGTATATAAAGATTTGAATGAATGAATCATCCGACAATCATATTTGTGAATCTACAAGAGTCTGGGTGGTGATTGTAGGGAAATCGGCATATAGAACATGCCTTACACTGAATTGATATGATCAGCAAGATTATCATGGAGATAACAAGGCATACAAAGCTTCTTGCTTGCTGATCAACTAAAAACAAATGAAAGAAACTTCGAGGATATTAGTTTTAAGTACTGTTCACACGGAGTTTGTTCTTATCTTTAGTTAATATATATATATATGTATCTATTAGGAATTACAAGTAATTAGAAGGTTATTCTGACCACATGGAGGCTGATATGAATTTGATTCTCTGATGCCACTAATCACGGTTAAGCTGACGTCCTCAAACATCATACTTAACCAACCATACCTACCGTTAAAAAATGGTTAAACATTGCAATAATTTTCAATTCAAGTCACAGTTAAACAATGGCTTGGAAAGTTCTTAATTACTGACACCAAGAAAACAAAACAGTACCCTAAAAGAAGGATAAAATTATAGAAATTAGTGTAAATTAATTAAACTGCAGGTGTAATAATTTAATTAATATCTAGAAAGCTGCATCAATGGTTGATGACACAGTCTGATACATGAATAAAAGAACAAATTTCTTGAAAAAAGGACCTTTGGGATGCAAAAAAGGGCTTGACAAGAGTGTTTTTATTTGTAACTTGTATTTTAAAGTTTGAACAGTTGGAATAGAGATAAGTTTGGTGCTGTGCACTTCTTTTTTGAGATTAGTTGAACCCCTCAAACATTATTGTCTTAAAGAAGATTATTTTAATAATCCCATTTGTTAACATGCCTTCTTGTCCCCCAAGATTACTCTTCTCTTTCTTGCTTGAGTGGCCAACAAGTAGAGATGACATGAAGGCCATTCTTCCCCCATGGTGATGAAGATAATGGCTGCCAGGGATGCGATCTCATGTATGAATCCCAATTCAATACGTCCAACTCTGTCCTCCAATGCCACTCTTCATAGATTAGCTTATCCCCACCCATCGGAATTTAGTGCTCTAGGGTTTGACATTTTAATCCGGAAGAAATTAACTTACAATCTAAGTTGCTATTAAGATTTCTGCTAGTGCGGTGTTACAAAGTGCATAAAATTCTTTAAAATTTATTAAAAAAACTTTAATTTTTATTAATTATTTTTTTAATTTTTATCAACTTTTTACAATTTTCATCAATTTCGAGGTTATAACTTTTGATAAATATAACAGAAAATGGGATCCAAATACCAATATTGATGAAATGTGTAACTATATACATACTCTTTGCTTAATACTGAATTTTGTAGTCTCTTTTTATGTGTGATAGGGAAGGAATCAAGGTATTTCTCCGTTGCATCCACAATTGATAATACAAGGAAAAAATTATCCGAATATAATTTTTTATCAAAAATATAATAAGAATATATGATGTAGTGATTATTGTAATAAAAATATATTGTAGTAAATTATTTTCTTCAAAATAATAACCTGATCTAAAATTTTGAAAACTACATGAGCTAGCCACAAGCCATGAGCCTCGACTTCCTAGCAAGTACTCCAAACACGGTCTAACAGGCATGGTTTTATTGGTTAAAGTGTACTAATTAGCCCTTGGGAGAGAAAGAGGGGTTAAGCTGAGAGGTCATTATTAAGGGCTGGATGTGGGGCCTGAATGCACATTTAGCAAGGTCTACATGTTGGTACCTATGTATGACAGAAGAAAGTGATTGAAAATGATTAATGATTATACATTAGATTAATTAATAATGGTGGTACAGTATTGCTCGACAAGCTGTGAACTGCAAACTTAAGCAAATGATAAACTAGGCAGGATGATAATCCCTTTTTTCTTTTCCTTTCTCCAATTTGTATTGCTTCCCCAACCCAGGTGTTCTATTATTCCAGTGTCACCATCTTTTGTTTCTTTCATTTTTGGTATCTGCTGCTTTTCGGTGTCTTCCTTCTCAGACAATTTTTTTTTTAATTATTATATACTGTATTTATGCTATATTAAATCAGTATATCACAGAACCCATAACCATAATCCTAGATACATTTAATGTTAATTTCTTAGTGCCTAGATAAAACATATATATTCATATGTATGCATGTATGTATGTATGTATCCCCATCTAGAATAATCATGATTGGATAATCGTATGAGCAAAATAAAATGGACACTTTCTTCGCTACATATCCCAAGTAGTTTGTTGGCCCATTCTTATTTAGAGATGGCAAAATCTTACCTAAACTGATAGACTTGTCTAGTCTAACTAGGGTTCATGCTTCATATATATATGGTTGCTAAATTATTGGGTTGAAAATGTGTGATCCAAATAGCAAATGCAGTGAAACTATATGAGTGGTTAGAACAGTGCACCCCTCCCTGGCAATTACTTGAATAACTGCAGTAATGACTCTCTCTAGAGGTTGGTTCTACAAAGAATTAGATTATTGTTTATTGCTTATTTTGGGATTATTGTTTGACATTACTAAATAAGCATATATAAATAAATATTAATTGTGTGAAAGTAAGTTGAATTAAATAGTGACGACTTAACACAATATCTGAATGAACTGGAGGCGAAATATTAAAATTAAAAGTTGGGTTTAATTAGAAAGAAATATAATTATGTAGTTCACCAAATGTAAGTGCATATGCCACAAACAGCTGGGGGGCAAGAACAAGCTTCATTCTTACCAGATATTACAAAAGTACAATTAATGCCTTGTATAATTCATCATTTGTGCAGTACAAATGTCTCAGCTACCTTTGCACAGTTTCACACAAGAAATGTGTCAGAACAGATTAAAAATTTAAGGCCAAGTGGAATGGTAGCTCAATTATTGAACTAACAACTCACTGTATATGCTAAGACCTAAGTCAATTTGGATCAACTTATCAACTTGGCATCACCAATATATCAATCACTTTGGATTAATCAGGTCGACTAATAATTTGGCGTCATATAATCTCATCCTCCGATTTCTCTAAACACGGCCATTTGTGCTTTTTTTTTTTTTTTTTAAAACTAATTTGTGCGTATGAGAAATTAGGAAAGCGTAAAACTCAGCAGGACCAGTGTTGGAAGAAGCAGTAACAGCGACACTGCTGCATTTACTGTAACAAGTGAGGGTTTAGTAATGAAAAAAGTAAATTATATGTAATATAATTTTTGTCGTTAAAGATATTTTTATGGATGTAATGTTTTCGTCAAGTGGTCATCAAAATAAATCTAAGACTAAATATATTTTGCAATAAAAAATATTCTAGTGATGGATTACACTTCATCACTAATAGTCAATCTTATCACTCATTCATAGCAATATTTTTTATTTTTTTTTGGTGATGAATTACCATGGTTAAAGTTTAAGAATTTTTTATGAAAAATTGCCGAGTTTGTAACGAATTACTGAATAAATGTTTTCTTTTAGGGATGAAACAATATATCACGAAAAAGCACTCCTCCTCTTTTTTTTTTTTTTTTTTTTTTTTTAGGGGGGTAGTGATTTGAGGAAACCTGGACAAATGTGTCTTATTTATTCCTCCAAGGGTTGATTCTTTGTTTCTTCTATGGGTTGATTCTTTAGGATTACAGTTGAATTTGTATGTCTAAAATCCATAGGAATAAACAATGAAGGTAATTCTCATCTTCTATCAGGTATTAGGATTGAATTACAGAAAACACATTTTTGATTGATAAATAATACTATTAATTGCAAAGACAAACAAACAGTGCCACCAATTTCCCAAGCTTATATATATATACAGAGAGAGAGAGAGAGAATTGGTACGATCAACAGCTAATGTAGTTGTAGTTATCACATATAAAACAATCAAGGCCTGCGAAAATGAGCTGAAAAGATCCAATCATCAAGCAAATAGAAATGGGTTTGGTATATGCTAGCTATTTTGTCCTTCAATGCTGTTGAATGGAATCTTAAAATGAGAGTATAAAAAATTTCGGATGGAGAGAGGCGAAGGAGGGTTTTAATAACAAAAAATAATAGTAATAATAATGGAATTTGTAGGCCATTAAGGGAACCCAATGCAATTAAAAATTCATTATAATATGATCAAACCCCTCTTCCCCTAGTGTTTATAAACAAGGTGAGAATATGCAATTGCACTACTAAGTCCAGATCAATCAAGTTATCACACCAAAAACCCAAAAAGGTTAGGATGACAGGCTCTGGTTCTCCTTGTGGTGCCTGCAAGTTCTTGAGAAGAAAATGTGTCAGGGGTTGTGTTTTTGCCCCTTATTTTTGCCATGAACAAGGTGCTACCCATTTTGCAGCCATCCATAAGGTTTTTGGTGCTAGTAATGTCTCAAAACTCCTCGCTCACCTTCCCGTGAATGATCGTTCCGAAGCCGCAGTTACGATCTCATATGAAGCTCAAGCTAGACTTCAAGATCCCATTTATGGCTGTGTCTCACATATTTTTGCCCTCCAACAGCAGGTTTGGTATCCATAAACCTTGGCACTCTTAAGAATTTCTCCCCAAAACCCTAATTTGTTTTAAATTTTTTTTTTGGGTAATTTATCAGCCTCAACTTTTGCTTTTCATTTTGATTCTGCAGGTTGTTAATTTACAAGCGCAACTAGCATGTCTGAAGGAACAGGCAGCTCGGAGCTTCGTCAATGGCTCGACCAGTGCAAATCCAAACGAAAGATTACGTGGGAAGCTTCCTTGTAATTACCAACAGGATATTCAAAGTTGGTTTCAGACATCCGAAAATTCAAACACTGTTCCACAATTAGATCCAAACTTGACAAATAATTTTGGAAACATCATCCCTTATTGCGTAAACGAGCTAATGAATTCGAACTCTGTGGGAAGCTACGGAGATCGAATAATCCCTGAAGAAAATGTCTCATTTGCGAGTTTCGAAGAGGAGTATTCCCACTCCATGGATTCCATTGATATGAAAATAAACAGCAGGCAATGGCCTTTCCAAGATGATGCTGATGAACTAAAGCCAGTGGCCTTTGGCTCTATGCAGTATTGATTGTGTGCTTAAATGAGGCTTCTTCTGGGGGGCGGGGGTGGGGGGAAGTTCCTTTGGTGGAGATTACTCTGTCAATTTTGTAATGCCACTGCACAATTTTTTTTTTTTTTTTAAGAAAAAAAAAAAAGAATGTGCTTTTGCTGTTAAATAAATTAAAAACCCTAGAAATGTTCATACAATTGGAACCTATAATCTACTCCATCATTGTTTTCTTAGACCGTGTGCAATCTGGGATTTGGTGTTAGAATAATAGTGCAATTCTCTGACATATATAGTTTTGCTCAAGCTAATATATATTTGTTTATTGACCTAGTTAAGACATATAGATTAGACCTGTCAAGAAGAGGATCCTAACTGCCTCTTGCGTTCACACTTTCCCCTTACAAAACCAGGTAAGTAATTTCAGAGGTAATTTTAATCTTGCATGGTGCAAGCAGGCCAGGTTTTATCTATTTATTTATTTTATTTTTCTCAGGAGAGAAGGTTTCATTTAAGACTATGGGAAAATATTATATCAAACTGATCAAAACAAGTATACATTAGCTGTTCATAATTTGTTCCAAAGTGATCTAATGAGTTTACTTTCATTAGGGTTGGGCGTGAAAAATAGATATATATTTTCATCTCCTCATTGACTTTTTGGTACACTTCTCTGGATTAGATCTTCTATAATTTATAATCCCATGAAGTGTGTTCCTTCTCTGTTTAATACATACATATGGGAATTAAACCTAACTTCATTGACATGTAGATGAATATAGCTCCTTTTTCTTTTATACTGGTCCTTCTTGGTTGCTTAAGAGATTAAATTAATCACAGTGTAGATATGAACGCATCTTGTATTAGAGGGAAATTAAAAAAAGAGGTATCTATTTTCTTATGTTGTTGGATTTGACATATCTCAGGTTCCATATATATGTAAATTCTAGGAATATATCTTCAGTGACATACATGAAGCAGCCTCCCCGGTAAACCATAACCGTTCCTGCTCTTGTCCAAAATTTCTCATAAGACTAGTGCTTATATTTAGTCCAAGAAAAGACCCATTCGGGGTGGATTATTTATCTATTCTTTTAATGGTTTAAATCAACCCTATATCCTCAATAAGCATTTCTTTCATCAAAGATGATCTGGCTGCGACATAGGCAATGGTACTCATACCATTTAGAAATTACTTCTAAGATGCTGTTATAATATATGGGGGCTTTTCATTTTTGACATATATGAAAGTTGCTCGTGCGAATTAATGTAACATAAGGACCTAAGGACCTGGAATATTGAAAACCCCTAATAACTTTAAATTAGTGTTTACGTTGTATATATATATATGTTGGGTTTTCCTTAGCCTTATAAAGCTGGCCTGGCCAGTTGAAAGAACACTTCTTTATATGGCTTGCTGGGTATAAAGTTCTAAGATCACTTGATATACCAGTGTTGGAATATGTTTGATGAATATCTTGATATATATATGTGTGTAATATAACGGTATTTTTACTGTAAAACTTCTATCTCCAACATTGGTAGTTTTCTCAAGTGATATATAATGCTTTAAGCACCAAAGAAAATCTTCTAACAAAATGGCAGCGACTATTTTGATATGGATCAAGCTTAAATGCACAAGGTACGAATATTATCTGACTTGCTTCGTTGTTGTGGAATGTGTTAATTGTCTAATTATATTGATTCCCAATCAGTCTGACGATAAACTTGTTCATCAGTGGCTAATGGAAGTAGATGCAGTACTATTATATTTAAAATTTTGCATGATAATAAGTTCTTGAAAGCCAATGCAATTGGATGTATTTTATGATTCAGCATGAGTTGACTATGAAATATGACTTTTGGCTTCAGTTTCATTATTGTTTTAGGGTCAGTTAGCACATGTGAAAAGAAAAAAAAGCACCCAAAAGGAAAACAAAAGGAGGTGGGGTGGAGGAGATCACTACATTAATTCATTTACTTGTGATAAACTCAAAGTTGTTTTACTGTATGCCCCATGCACTCTGTTCTAAATTTTATTAATAATAATTATCTAATTTGTCCATTGAAACTCTCATATTATTTTATTTTGTAGGTATACGGTGATTGAATTAGGCTTATTACAAATTTAAGAACATAATTCATGTTTGATTTGTTAATTTTTCAAATTTGACTCGAGAATCTTCTAATCAAATAGTTTGACATTTTATATTATATTTATTGACTATTAATTATTGAATCAAACTTAATTAATTTTAACAATATAACGAGTTTAAAAATATAATTTAAATTTAATTCATTTATGATTTGAGTTGAGCCTATAAATGAATTAATATTAAACGAGTCTTGTGTAACTTAGTTTAATTTACAGATTACGAATAGGAAGCTATTTTCTTCTTCTTCTGTTCCTTTGTTGTGGTGGCATTAACAATTATTAGTCCTTTCTTAGCGAAACTTTGATTTTTTTTTTTTTTTTTTATAATTTTCATAAATTAACGAAATGAACATTATCTTCTTTAAATGTAAGGGGAAGATAGCAAGTATTGTTGTCCACAAAAATTACATAACAACTAAAGTTGTCGTCTCCTTTATACATATTGAGTTATTTATTGCTTTTAGGACATGTTTGGCATAGATAAAAAAATTTGGAGGTAAAATATTATGGGAATAATTGCTACCTTGATAATAATTATTGGGATAATAAGTTTTTGATATTTATGTTTAAAATGAGGGAATAAATATTACTCGATAATAATCATAATATGTTTAGAATGTTAAAAATTTTAAAGGAATAAAAGTTAATTGTGTTTGGAATAAGCAAAAATTGACCAAGGATAAAAGTTAATATTTAATTTTAATAAAATATTATAATAAAATAAATCATCCTAATCATTGTTATTTTAATAAAAATATATTATTAAAATATATGCTTTTAAATAAAAATATTAATTATAAAAAATAAATTTATCATATATTAATATTTCGATACTAATTAATTTTAATAGTACATTATTATTTGTTAAAACTTATTTTTATTTAGATAAAATAAGTTAATAAAACAAATAATTTTAGTTTATTTAAATAAATTATTGATTTCAATAAATTATATTAATACAATACATAATCTAGTAAATTATTATTTATGAGACATAATTTTCATTTAATAAAAATTTTAATAAAATAAATTATTTTAATAAGTCATTATTATTTATTAAAAAGTAATTTTAATTTGAGAAAATAAATAATTTTAGTCATAAATTAATATTTTAATAGTATTATTTTAATAAAATAAAATAAATTATTTTAATAGTAAACTATTATTTATTAAATATCATCTTGATAAAATAATTTAATAATTAATTAATTTCAGTTTGATTAAATAAATTTTTATTTTATGATATATATTATAATTATTTATAGAAGAATATTGCTTAATGTTTTACACAACGGAAAAGAAATATTTTATGGGGTTAATAGGGGTAACGAGCGTAAAAATTATTAAAGTAATTTTTATTATCCATTACATATGTTTGGATGAGGAGAGTAACAATTATTTTGAAATAATCATTATCCCTGTACGGGGGTAAAAGTATTTCCCCAAGGAGGTACATAACGGGAGATAATAGAAATTTTTTACTTTTTTTTCATTACTCCCGTAAAATATATCTTTATAATTTTTTACAATTAACTTTTATCCTTTTAAAACTTTTAACATTCCAAACGTAGTATAATTATTATCGGATAATATTTACTTTTTTATTCAAACATATGTACCATAAAGTTGTTATTCCAGTAACTGTTACCTGGGTAACAATTACCTCTGTAATTTTTTACGTTTAAAATTTTCATTCCATACAAAATATAGCTTTAAAATAAAAATTTATCGGGTAATTATTAATTTACAGAATTGTTGCTTCATCGTCACTGATGCAATGAAAAGCAAACATTATTTTAGTAAAATTTATTCTTTATTATCCTCAAAACAAACACCTTCTTTAATTTAACCAAGCTAAATGGATAAAAAAAAATGCATGCGATGGAACCATCTAATTTTGGCTTTGAATGAAGAGTTGAGGCATGAGTAGGAAACCGGCCAGTACACCAATTGGACTTGATGTCCCTATTAAAAATAAAAAAAAATGGACTCGATTCCAACGTGGCCTTGCTCTTAAATGTTGCGCGTGTTTGGTTTGAAGGAAAAATAGGTGAGAGGAAAAAAAAAAGGAACGTGGGTTTTTTCTTTAATTTTTTATCATACCGAACATAGCATTAATTGCAAAATTGCAGTATATGGATAAGGATTCCAGCCAGCCATAGACCACGGGAATCACCGCACCAATTTTTTTAATTTGAGGCTGGCCAAAAGCATAAAATAATAATTGTTAGTTCTGTTGCCTGTTTGATTTATTCCATCCTAAGAGAGAAGACAAACCCATTTGCAGAAGGAACTTTTTAAAATGATTTTATCAGTTTTGTCACATCATGTGCGAATCATATTACTTTTACCAGGGTAATCCGGCGAAGACGCAAGCTCGTGGTAAATTTCAAAAGTTACATATACTCAAGAGTTTGAAACATTTTGATCGTGTGGTAACGATGTTATTTTTTTATTATTTATTATTTATTATTTTTTTTTTCCTGAAATAAAATTGAAACAGAATTTAAAAATATAATTTTATTTATAATTATTATTATTATTATTTTTAAAAAATATTTAATTATATTATATTATATTATATTATACTATATTATATAGTAATTAAATTATTATATTATATTATATTATAATTAAA
>JAVXUM010000013.1:2240117-2253807 GCA_035590655.1 Pouteria glomerata | reverse complement strand
TCAGAATCAATCACCCCCCCCCCCCCCCATCTACTCATCTTTATTGTGCTCTTACATATGATATATATATATATACACATGACCCAAAATATCAACATCTTTTTAGGATTCCATCACCCACGTGCCCCCGACTCCTTGCTAGAGATCATCCATGATCAAGTAAGATCAAAACCTTAGCCCCCATACCTACATCCCAGACGCACGCCGTACATAGTTAATAACTGCACAATTTAGACAGTCTTATGTGATTTCACAATCGTGATTGTGCTAGGCTTTTCTCCCAGCAGTAATTACGTGCAATCACTTGCATGGCTTCCACAGCAGCACAAAGATTAGATCAGAAGAATAATTGATGCTCGCTCCTTTGTCATCCCTCCGAATGGTTGGCTTACAAAGTCGCTCAAAATTAAATGTTCTCTACAATGAAACCCTGCAAGTTAATAGCTGAAAACTGTTGGACGGGTCAGTTTTGATCCGCCAATACCGAGTGCCCTAGGCCAAAATTAAATCTTAAAGCTAGAGTAAAATCCATTCCAGATGATAGCATAGACATCGATCTTGAAAATAACGGAACATACTTAATTTTCATTACTCACAGAAACCATCCCTCATTATAGAAATAGGTCTCCAAGCAAATCCCAAAATATTCACAGAAACAAAACCAAGGACTAGGTTTAGATTGTTGACTGCCCTGAACACTACTGCTCAGCTGATCGTTCAACAGGAAGTTCTGAGCACAAAACCCAAAATTATAAAGTTACACTTTTTTCACACAACCATAGCTAGGTCATCAGTCATTAACCTCCCGTTGCCTTTTTCTCACCTCTTGTGATGAAACCTCACCTTCAATAAGAATTGCATCTTAACCTGTCCAAAGTATTAACCTCTAGTCAGTTGCATGGCAAATGAATATATCTTGAGATGGTCTATTAGCAGGTAAAAGCATTGTTGATTGACACAAATTCAATAGCCACATATTTCAGGTGTCTTACGACCATTCTATACTTATTCAATCTTATAAATTCATTAATTTTCCGAGTAAACTGATTTATTTAATTAGCACAACAAGTGAACAGAGGCATTGAAATTGTGCAACGAGCTGGTGAGCCTGTCACCAATCAAAATCTCTAATCAACTTTAGGAGCCCTAGTGACAAATGAGTTGTTACTGAAAAATAGTGATCAACAAATGGATGACCACTCAAGTAGTAATCAGCACCATAAACTAGCCTTCAATTCAAACCGAATGCGATAGCACCAGCACCAGCTGCATGCTGAAAAGCCAAGACAAAGTATCTTCCGCTCTTCACGATTCCCGTTTTCTTTATAAACAGTAAGCCAACTACTCAGCTTAGAAAAATAAAGTTTGGGCATTTTGCAAATTAGTTGCTAAGACCTCGTTTGGTAACGTTTATATTTACTACATTTTTATTTATATTTACGGAATTTTAAAAACTAACAAAAAAAACGTATATATTAACTCTATTTTTAATTTTATTTATTTATTTATTTGTTTTTTGTTTCCAAAAAAAATGACAACTTAAACCACAAAAAAAAATGTAAAGATAAAAAAGCGTTTTTGTTCTCCCTTTTTTTTTTCTGTTATAAAAATTTTGTCAATTTTAACACTTTGTTCAATTTTTTTTTGCATCATATTAAAATGAATTGTTTTTATCAAACTAAAATTATTTTTAATAAATAATATAATTAATTCAATTTAATTATATTTAATATATTTTACAGTAAAAATTATTTTTAATAAATAACATAATTAAATTGATCAATTAATTAATAATAACTAAATTTATATGAAATAAATTTTATTAAATTCAATTAATTTTTTAAAAAAACTTAATAAAATTAAACCTTTTATTAAAATAAAAATTAATTACTACAAGCAAAATTACATTTTCAAACGCTATTTCAATTTTCATATAAACAATTAAATAAAAAACGGCAATGTTATCAAACGAACCCCAACTGTTACACAAACAAATGATAAAACCATGAACTCAATAAACTGCAGATCGAAGCTTACTTGAACTGTATTATAGACGATATACTCGTTATACATCAAATCCGATGCCTTGGTATTTGATGTCACTGGTTTGCCACAAGGCACAACTACTTCATCTCTCCACTTAGCAAACTCTGACTCCCGGGGTACCTTCTTGCCAAGGCCTTTAGTGGAGTGCTTTCCTTCAGGTGGTTTGTCCATGTACTAAATTGCAGGATTTAAAGTACACAATAGTTAATATCAAAAGAAAGGTTATGCATAGTCCCCAAAATGAAAAGAAAGAAAGACATGTATATTGGGAAAAGGCAAATTAATGTATTTCACAAATGGTATGCTCCCAGAATTAGGAAATACTAGTATAAGCAATTTTATCTTGTTTAATGACAAGAAGCCCCCCAGGTAGGGCAACCCACGTTGTAATCATTCCTAGAGGACTAACCTAGGGCCGTGAATAGCCCACACCCCGCACACAAGACCCACAAACCAGTTAAGACCAAGCTAACGCATGTGTGGACTCAAACAAAACATTCTTTCACTTCCCGCTCAACACTTATTTCAGGCTTTGCCACCACTTGTGCTGCCCCTTGGGATTTTTTCTAGAATGAGCAAGTAAGGCATCAATGCTAATAAATATTTATAAACAAAAGGCAATCTAATGCACAAAGTTTCTGCATTACGAAGTCTGAAGAGAGTCAAAATATACACAACCTTGACCCCCTACTTACAAAGAAGTCATCTCAATGGTTCGAACCTGCAACCCCCAACCCTAGATCACAATGAAACAGCCTTATCATTGTTCTAAGACCACTATTTAATTACTTAAAAATAAATAGTGTACATTATGCCTAGTAGAGTAGAATGCATTATCAAAGTCCATGTAATGTATATTTATGCGCCAGAGCAAAAACCTGCAAATCATAAAATGCAAACTCACCTTGGCCTTCTTGAGCTCATAAACCTCTCCTAAGGCAACTTCACTTAGAAGCATTAAACCCACAGGGTTTTTTTTATCAGTATAACAATATTGAGCACTTTTGCTGACCAGATCAGCGAAGTAAATTCCCTTGCCAAACTACATGTCAACAAATATTAGCCATCAATTAATTAACAATGCAAAGTGAGAGTAATGCATATGTAGAGATGAGAGAACCATGTAGCCAGTTGCCGGAGCTTCAGGAGGAGCTATTCTCAATCCTTGGCTAAGTATGCCCACAAAATTTGTCAACCGGGAACCTGTTCACAACAAAAACTTTTGTTTGGTCTGGCTCCACATCTTATATATTCCCACATCAATCTCTAGTGTTAACCCCACAAATTTTATTAAATTGTAAAATATATCTTGAATAAACTAACCATGCCATAAGAGCATCCTGTTCCCAAGTTTTTCTCGGTAGGGAGAAAATTTATCAAATTCCCCTGCCCTATCAATGGAGAAAACTTCTTCCAATTCAAGAGCCCAATCCTGAGAATATCATAAGGACCATGACACTAAGATTCATTTCATCAGACAAACAACTTGTGCACCACATGCATAAAGTTTAAATATAAACTCACCGTATGTGTAGGGGCATGAGTATTTTGGAGGTACTTCTCAATCAACCGATAATCTTCACTATCATGAGGAAGCGGAGCAATGTCACAGTGGAGCTTGTTATACTTTTCATCAAGTGATTCATCATCATCCTTATCAAAGCCTACTAGTCTAGAAGCTATTTCAATGTCTTGAAGAGCTTCCAACATTTTTACCTGCCATGCACATTTAATTGTGTTATTCTACTGCTTTATTCAGAAGAGAGAGAGAGAGAGAGAGAGAGAGAGAGAGAGGCAGATGAAACTGTGACTTACAGGCATTCCGAAATACAATATACATTCATTCCAAAACAAAGATGCACTTAATTAACGTATAAGAAGATTGGAACTTTAACAGGGAAAAACAAATCTACAAAATAATGGCAATAATCCATAAAACATTTGAGTCCCGCTTGACAAAATTTTCCAATTTTCAGTTTTTGTTCCTATTTTTTGAAAACTAAACATGAAAAATCGATTGGTAAATTTGTTTCTAGTTTTTTGTTTCCAAAAAATTGAAAATTGTTTCTAAAATTTTTTTAATTTATAAAAAAAATTAAAAAAAGTGTTTTTACAAGTTCTCGTTTTCCACCACCATCAACAATTTTTTACAAGTTCTCGTTTTCCAGCACCATCAACAGTTACAATCATCACTCATCACCGGCCACCAGCGGCAGGCCAACTGCCACCACCTCCAGCAATCATCGGCGGCTACCACCCACCACTCACCTCTGACCACACCATTGCAGTCAGCCACCCTCCCTCCGCCGCTGGTTGCCACCCACCTCCGGCCACTATCACCTGCTCCCGCCACCCACATGGTACCACACCACTCCACCAGCCATCCTCCCAACACTACAATTATCAATCAAAAACTATTATTACCAAATGCGTTTTCAAGTATTTTTTTTTCCTACCATGAAAATGAAAACCAAAACAGCGTGACCAAACACCCCCTTAATGAACCAATTTTGCATTCCAGGTAAAACTGATCAAGACTACTATTTCTTCAACATTGGAAAGAGAATTAATAAATCTGTGTAATTCAAATAAATATTTGTTAATGTACATAACAAAAACTCACCACGTGAGACCTTGCCAGAGTGGGAGGAGAGCAACCCCCATGGGACTATAGTCTTCAGCGTTCAGAAAAAAGTTACTCCCTAATGGAGAAAGGAGGATACAGAATGACCAGATATACAACAAAAGAGAGTATGATACAACAAAATTGTTGTGGGAGAAAGCAGATAGAGGGGGAGATAGAAACATGAAAAAGAACATGAAACATGGCAGAGCAAAAAATCTTCAACCAAAATTTTCTCATCTCACAAGTCAGGCAAAAAAGAGACTTCTCATGAACTGCAAAATACACAAAACATGGAATATGAATCCAAATCCAGGGCATCTTACCTTTGACTTAAAATCATCCTCATCCCTGATCACATGGGGATGAATAGAAGGAATCACAGTGAAAAAACGATTGCTGGCATCAACAATCAGGCTTTCTTTGTATGAAGGATTATGCTCATTACTATTTAATAGATTCTGTATCTCTGTCAATGCCTCAAAACCTGGAAAGAAATATCAAGTATATCAGGAGCTCTAAATTAGCAGCTAAAAAATATTATTTAGTATTCTTCTCGAGAACAAGTTTGATGGCACAGCAAAGCTGCATCTCCACTAAAGTCATTGGACAGATTTACATAAGAGAACTAGAGACAAGTACCTTTTTGGATATTGTTTTTGCTCAGTTTTCCAAGTGGCATTTCTGACATATTGATCTCAAATTCCATCATTGCAACTCTGCAAAAGTTTAGATCTTCTAGCAAGCACATCCTCCAAAAGAAGAGGAGAAAAAAAAAACAAAAAAACAAATGCGGAGTAAATTGAGCAAGTCTGCCATAACCTGTATGCTTCCACATTAAAGAGCATCTTCATCAATTCTACTAATGGGGAAGGAAGTCGGCTTCCTGCGTCATTAAGATTTTTCTTCTTTGCAGCGTCTTTATTGACCCCATAATCCTACAAAACCGAATATTCTGATATCAAAAAGAGAACAGAATATAAAAGCATAATGAGAGAACTCTAACATTTGAGGAGGGAGAAATTTTTTTTAAAATAAACAAAAAGAAGGGAATGAGAAATCAGTAGTACAATGTCCAACGGAAAGAATCTGCCAGGTTGCTTCTGAAAGTTTCGTTTCTCTTCCCAAGCTTCCCATGTGTTCCCGGTTTTATCGAGGAATAGACGTTTGAATTCTTCAATTGCATCTGATTTTGACATCTCCTCTAGTTTCTTTCCTCCAATTTTTTCATTCCCAACACGACCCCATTTGCGAAAAATATAACAACCTGAGCTTTTATCCTCTTCAATGATTTGAAGGATATAGTAACTTCACACATCAAAACAAACATGGGAGACAAATTTATCAAAACAAAAGAAGATCAAGGAAACATGAGCTCTTAAAAGAAAATATAACTATTCAAAAGTCCATCTAGCAATAAATTCAAAAATCAAATTACAGTTGTAAAAATTCCACCAGGCAGAAAAAGATTTTAGAAAGTAATTCCCACCATGAAAATGAATATATCCAGAACAATCAGAATTTAGCAGTTCTGTAAGGTATATCATTGCAGAGAATCTTCAATCATATTGGCAAGAACTGACAAGAATATATCCAAAGCATTTAGGTTTCTCATCTGGAGTATAGAGCTCTTGAACATCAAATGCATGATGTGTAGGGTAGGGCCTAAGAAGCATGGATAAGTATACGAACAAGAAATATAGCAATTTTGAAAAAACAAAATACACAAACGGCAGGGATTCGGCAAATAATAAAAAATAAATTTATATATTTTATTAAAAATATATTTGAACATAGCAGCAATTTATAACACTAATAAAGCAATAAGCATAAAAAATAGAGCTTGGATGTGCACCCTTTCCTTCATAAAATAGACCTCTATTATATCTTGACATGTGGTATGCCTTAAAGTTACCCATGAGTTCTTGATTAAAAAGGCATCCTCTTTTTTTTGAAAGTTAATTTTTACCTTTTACATTTTGGCCAAGAATAAATGCCAAAATTACAAAATGACCCCAGAAAAGTTTTAAATATTACATATTGACCCCTGCATGTGCTTCCCATGTCCAACAGAAAAGAGTCAATAAAATAAACAGACATATCATGTGGTCCATATCCGCTACATATCCCGGCATGTCCGTATACAATACAATACAGGTGTGGCACATATTTTGGAGTGTCCCTGCTTCTTAGGATAAGGCAGTGCGAGTACTCAATGATGGATATTGCAACCAGCACAAAAGGATTCAAAACATGGAAAGAAATGGCAATTTATGTGATTAGTGGTCAAAAATGTCTTATAAGAAGTATAAAACAAATTAAATACACCTGTTAACGCCAGTTGAAAGGTCAGACATATTCAAAGTTGTACTATAAATGCTCTTTCCATCCTCAAGAATGTGACCACAATCTTGCAACCCAGATGCTTCATGCACAGCACTTCGCCCTTTCACTTTAACAGTGACCATGCTAGAGGCCTCTCCAATGGCTTCAACTTTGTACAAATCAAAAGGAAGTTTTTTCTGTTTTTTAAAACAGTCAACAAGATATTCCTCTCTAACAATGGGTAATTTCATCCGCCTGCAACAATGAAACTAATACAAGTCAAGAAATGACATGAAGAATACACTTTAGGCCACAGTAATGCAGGGGAAACTTTACCTTGCCTTCTTTATGTCAGCCTCTTTATCATCCAGCAGTCCGCTCACAACTAAGCAGTTCGTGTCTGTGACATAAATTGTGAGGTGAGAGTTCTGAAAGACATCTAACACACAAGAAGAAAAATAAAATTTCATACATTGACAATATACCTTTCTTCATCTTAATATGAACTTGTCCACCTGCCCCCTCAATTTTGCTCTTCCATTCGTCCTGCACAATTACCAGCTCTTTTAAGATAGAAAATGATCCTTATGGCACATGATGAAACCCTTGTAAAAGCCCTCAACAAGCATTCCAAAGACAATTTAACAACGGACTGACAAATATTACCATGGATTCCTTAGGTGATCCTACAATAGCAACTTTCAGATCTCCCAAACTTTCATCCTTTGATGACTGACTCTGTCCGTTAGCAGCTTGATTTCTGGATGGCGTACTCGCTGAAGGAGGACGCAATATTCGAGAAGGTTTCTTTGCTGTTTGTGACTTAAACCACTGAGAATAATCAATTCAAACCATGGTTACACATTTCGCAATAGGAAAGAGCATGAGATTGAACTAACTAAGTACCTTGCAAAGGTAAACATTGCTTGTTTCCTCAGGAATTTTCCACTTCCCTTTAACGCGTTCAGGTTCAGCAGTAGAGTATGAACACTTACTCCATGCTGAAAGATACCCATGACATCTGTACATGCCTCCTAAATACCGAAGACACCCAGAACAAAGTGGGCAGCGTTTAAGTGCTCCAAAAAGCATTCCATCAGCGCTGAACGAGAAATAATTGGAAATGACTCAACTACCAAGAAGAGAATTAAGTTCATGACAACAGTAAAATGAAATAAAATATTGAACAATTTTAAATATATTGAAACTCTAATTCAAGTTTTGGTATTTAATGTATCCAGTAGTGCTGATTACAAGCAATTATAAAGGCCTTCATCATCCTAACAAAGCAACAGTAGTATCTGACAAAATCATCTATAACATCTCATTAGCGATCATAAAAACTGTAACCATAAAAGCCGTTTATATCATAAGTTCATTATTCAGTATCTGACAAAAAGTACAGCTTTCTCACAGTGACAATGACCGCAGATAATGTGTCAGGGAGAACTTACCAGTGTTCTCGCAAGTCAAGTTCTGATCCTGTTGAATCTTGACCATTGGCCTCTAGCATCTCTCTCAACTCTGTCGTCGTCACATGCATTTTTAGATCATCTTTTAAAGCCCATAGTTCTTTAGCCTGGGCCTC
Organism: Pouteria glomerata; assembly: GCA_035590655.1. Lineage (NCBI taxonomy): Eukaryota > Viridiplantae > Streptophyta > Magnoliopsida > Ericales > Sapotaceae > Pouteria > Pouteria glomerata. Next base: position 2,245,225 of record JAVXUM010000013.1, on the reverse strand, counting down.
CAACTGTATCTCCAAGTCAGATGCTTCTGGGTGTCGATCCCCAAAGTTATCCACATTCTTTTCAGATGCCTTGCTCACAGCTGCGCCAGTTTCACTTTTAGCAAGTTTTGATTTTTGATCATTGCTTGCAGGTCTTTTACGTTTAGCGCCACCTTTTGATGATTGTTTATCATCCTCTAGCTCAGCTTTTGTGTCTGAAAGTACAAGTAGAAAAACATCGTCACAAACAACATTCAAAGGGGATATGTGATTAATAAAAGATACTCGATACCACCTTTTTTGGAAGAAGGGACCTTCTTAACTAGGGCAAGAACAGCAGCCTGATCAGAAGCTGGAAGGCTATCCCATCCCAGTAATTTCTCTACTTCCATTGGTGGAGACCGTTCCATGAAACAATTAGCATGGTGCCATACCAAGCCTTTAGCACCATCAGCCTTGGTGGATATACGGACCTAACATAAATAATAAACAATTACCACGAGGAATTGTTAAACTAACTCGTTTTTGTGCTTTGGTATGAATTAAACATGTATGTGCTAGATCAAAGAGGAAGAGAATGTTGGATTATCCATAACGTCATGGTCGTATTAATACTTCAAAATTAGACGGAGGTACACATGCATATGCACATAATCACACCTATGTGATAGTTACTGGCGTAGTTAGGTGAATATGGCCATGATAATATTTGTAAAAGTAGTGATTCCTGAAAATCTGAAATTTTGCATATTTACCCTCATCACAAGAAGTGGTTTATAAAAGCATGAAATTTTACATATTAACCGTTATTATGGATCTTCAATTAATAGATAATTGAGGGCTGTTATAGGCATACCAGAAATTCAACACGCCAAAAGGTTTGCTAGTTAACAAAATAAAATGATCATATCATCTTATTTAGATTGTTCGCAATTACTTAACCAAATTCTAGTCAAAATAATTGAATTTGTACACCCCAAGGGATAATTTAACCACAGCGAGAAACATCACACGTTATATGTATAAAAAGCACCAAATCCTTGCAGATGTACGTTATCCTAAGAGACAACAAGACCATTAGGATGCAACTCTCAACACCAATTACTATTCATCAATTCTTACGTTGACTTTAATGTGACATAGAATAACCATACAAAATAATATTCCATACCTCCTTTCCATGAAAGTCTAACTACTCTTACAATAAAATTACGCTCTTAAGAAATCAAAGACCAAAGAAATGAACTTTGTCATGTATTAGCTACAAAGGTTAGACAAATTAATAGGTCCTTAAAGACTTGCATGTTTCCATATCGTGGACAAAATGAAAGCTCATGTCAGAGCTTTAGGTATCAGCCAACACAAAAAAAAATGGCTAGTTTGAACATATTTCATACTTGGAAGGCGCCATAGACACCATTCCAGCATGATCCGATCAGTCAATAAACTGTTCAACCTAATAAAGAAAGTATGCTGTGAAATACAATGAAGATAAAATTATGCACGCCATAAGGAGTAAGTATACACATGCAAACTAATTACAGAAAAACAAGCAACTTTATTAATGGGTTGATAAACATGCTTCATCCTCTGGCCCTCAGCTAGTCAGCTGCCTAGCATACCATGAACATTCTGAAATTGAATGGTATCTCAAAGACTCGAATATAAAAGCGTCTGTTAAAATAATTAAGCATCAATCCTTCCCTCAGTAGCTACAGCAAACAGCCCTACGTAAAAAGATCTAAATTCTTCCATTATAACTCAGAAAAGTTCAGTTAATCAAAAGAAAAATTACTCTCTGGTAATAGGAACATTTGAACATAGAAGTGTACCTCTCCTTTCACAATCTTTTGGTTGCAGTGCCGACAACTAGCACGGGAAGTTTGTGAAACTTCAATCCCACACTCCACAGCAGCAGGAAGAGGAGAATTTTCAGGCCCAGCACCCTCCAAATATTTCCTTATCTTCTGTTGATCTTCCCATCGAAGCAATTCTATCCCTTCAACATCATCAAGCCTAAAAGCATGGTAAAGATGTGGAGTTCAGTTAGTTATGGGACAAACAAGAGATTAGGATTCACCTTCTATTTGGATCCATGTTATAATTAAAGGGGAAAAAAAATGTAGCTACGAAAAATTAGTACGATTTTATCTGGTTCTTCTTCTTCAGTATGCAGTCAACATGGTTCCACATCTGGATAGATTAAAAAAAAAAACACAAATCAGTTCTTTCTTTTCAACGCATAATGATTTCATGCATTAAGAATAGAGATGGAGAGGAAGGCCATGAAGGGTCAATTTGGAAAATAAAAAACTTACTACCACAAAGATCCTAACAGGGACCATCAAGCATTTTTAGACCACCAAAAAACAAAGAAAATGCAGTAGTTAAGTTTTGGCAAAACGCATTTGTAATTTTAGGAAAGGAAATACAATAAGCTTGATCCCACCAACTTCCACTAAGCCTATAACAACATCACACATGCTTATATCCCCCTCCCCACTTCTATTCTAAAAAGTAAGAGAGAGATCACTCTTATTTTCAGTCATTTTGCTTTCACATCTCTAGAAGATTTTGTGTCAAAATTCGGTTATAAAAATTCAATGTAAGGAAATGTGTTTGTTACAAACACAAGAGGAAAGCAAAGAAAATCATAAAGTTTTACTAGAGCAGAATTTGAAATGGAAGGGCTATAGCTAGAAATACAAGGTGAATTTCGTGGATTGATTAACCAGGAGCATCAGTATACACTACACCTCTAAATGCAAGACAATCAGGACTTACACTTGGTTTGGGTACCAAAACCAAATTTTGTTTTTAGTAGCTTATTTTTATTGCTTTTTTTTCCCCAAAATTTTATTTTTTTATAAGCAGTAATCTTTAGGCATGTCAATCGCATTCATTAAAAAAAAAAAAAAAGCTGTTTTTTTCCGATGCTTTTTTAGCTTTTACCAAAACAGACATGAATTTTTCATTTTTTTTTTAAGAATGCGTTTGCAAAAGAACTACAGGTAAAAAAATCAAATTTTGGTTAAAAAAAAAGGCATATAAGATGGAAATAGGCTTTAAAAAAAAAAATAGATGTTGGTACCCAAACCAAACCTGCCATATGTGCACACATGCATTTACAAAGAGAATATGCTCAGATTCAGGAGATTACAATTTGTTGTGAGATTGTGCTTGCTAGAAATTTCGTAGAGAAATCCTTGAGTGCAGGGGTAAAAACTTAAAAATTTACAATGACGCCACTTTGATGCCTATGGCATTAAGTCGCCAAGCATAAGGAAGAATTTGACAAAGAAACAAAACGGAAAGGGGGAAGGGGAGGAAACCGAAAAAAAAAAAAAGAAGAAAGCAGTTGCAACACCAATATTTAAAAAAAAAAAATTACATAAAGAGAGAATATGCAGAACCTAATTTAAAAAAAAAAAAAAAAAAAGAGGCAAAAAGGAAAGAAATTCTTTAGCAAACCATAGGTGTGCAGTAAGCAGACAGCAATCTAAAACGATGACAGTATATACAAAATTTGGGAAACAGCCAAAGCTTCCGCAAAAACTAAAGAATATATGCTCCACAGACTGGCCCACAAGAATGAATACGAGTGTGTTTTCTGATAATTTGCAAAACAAGCAAAAGAGGATAACGATTAATAGAGAAAGCCCAAAAACACTAAATCAAAACCCAAGAGTCATCACTCTTAACAGCCCACAATGCAAATCAGTTCTATAACTGCGAACCATAATGAAGAATCGTCTACCGATCATATAAGCATAACATTGTTTCGAAAGAAGTGATAAAGAACATCAGGAAAAAAAAAAACCAAATTTTTCCCAAAAAAACCCACAAAATTGTCATTGTAAACAATCATTTTGAAGTTATCCACCAAACAAGGGAAAGGAAATGTACAGTAGACCCTAGAGAGAGAGAGAGAGATAGAGAGAGAAGAAGGGCAATGCAGGGAATGAAGGGCTGGGGTTTCAACATACAGGCATGAATCCATCGAACTGGGTGGCTTGAACCATCTTCCCCAGCCTAAGCTTCTCTTTATTGATGGGATTCTTGCAGGTTTTGCAAGACGATCTCGCTGACTTGGCATATTCCGCCTTCCATGGCTTCGGTGGGTTCGCCATTCTCACTCGCTCGCCCTCTCTCACTCTTTTCCTCTCACTCTATATATATGTACCTATCTATATATCTGCAGTGGTAGGCTCCACGGAATTTTGAATCGTTAAGCTTCTGCTATACGCTTCTTTACCAATTCCAGATTAAGGAATCCATGGGTCGATGTTTCAGCGTTACTATAGCCCAAGAACTAGAAATTCTTGGGCCAGACTGCACCATTTGTGACCAAAGGCCCGACTTGGATTCTGGGCTTGCCTGTAAACATCTAAATTCATGGAAAAAGACAAATGCGGTAGTTACGTCGCATTTATCTTTTCAAATGTAATTTAAGAAACATTTATACGTATAGCATAAACATATGTATTTAATTTGGAAGCATCAAAATTGTATGATATTTATTTTATTGAAAATTTCCGCTAGTCCATCCATACTCCCCTCCTTCCAAATCTTGTTACAATACACCCTTATGAAATATTTCGCTTTTAGGATTGATTTAATTTTAAAATAAAAAATTTAATTAATTTAATTTTATAGTTAAAATTTTGAATTTAAGATATGTATTTGAATTCAATAACTGAATTAAAATTTTCTTCTTTACAACTTAAATAAAATTGATTTGATTTGAGAAAAATAATAAATCTGACCATTTTATTAATAGGGCAGTATAATTGAATAGATGAAATTTTGTCTTTAAAATACATTTTTGAATTCAAGAATTTAATCAAAATTTTCATATATAGAACTTAAATAAATTTGATTTGATTTAAAAAAAATACTAAACTTTACCGTGTTATAAATATAAGAGCACGATGTATAAGGAAAATTCATCCACTTACTTAAATGACTGAAAAAAAAAAATCAATTCTCATCAAATTTTATCATTTTTAATTAAATTTCAAATAGTAAGGAAATTCTAAAATTTGAGTTATGAAGCCCTCTTTTTTATTCCAATCATAAAAAATTAATAGAAATTATCACTAAATAAAATCAAATTCTACCAATTTCAC
>JAVXUM010000013.1:2206812-2222069 GCA_035590655.1 Pouteria glomerata | reverse complement strand
AAATAAAAAAAAATAAAATAAAAAATTAAACCGTCTGATTCGTTCCATGCACGGGTAAATTTATTATTAGTATTATTTGTTTAATCACAATTCTAATTCTGCACAGCTTGAACGACAAAAAGGCGCAAAGTGGTTCAAAAAGGACTATGAGACAATCGGTTGACAACTAACTAAATGAAGTTTGTTATCGTATTGGATTTGTCTAGAGGTGAAAGTGTTAATGCCTTTATGATTAAAATTTTAAAGATATGTGGTAAGCTATTATTATTAGGGTTTGGTATTGACAAAGTCTTTTGTAGACATTGAAGGGGAATAGGTTGGCTTTATAGCTTGTGGACATATAGAAGATTGAACACGAACCACAACAACATTATAGTACTGCTGCAACTGCCACTACTTAAGCTTTACCACATTACTGGTCCTTTAATTACTTAATTAATTTGATTGCCCATCGATTACGGTTGACAAAGGAATAGCTATAAATTTTTTTTAACCCCAAAATATGAGTTGGATATTCAATTGAGTTATAACTTAATATTAAAATAGATTATAGACAATTAGGTTAGAATGTTTATGTTCTCTTATTATTAGGAACCGTTTGAAACTCCAACAAAATTCAAAAAATTTCAATATATTTTAAAAGTTTTAACTTTTTCAAACTCTAAAAAATTTCAATTTTCTCAACAAATTTGTTCAAATCTATTAAAACAAGCTATTATAGTCTGTTCAAATAAATTTTAGTAAATTTTTTAAAAAGTTAAATTGACGTTTATGTTAAAAAATTTCACAAAATTTTAAAAATTTTCAAGATTCTTCACTAAAATTTCGTCAGGTGTCCCTTGATATAATTTTTAATAACTTTATGTCAAATCAAACATAATCATCGAACCTTTGTTTCAAAATAATTTTTTATATTTAAATTTTAAAAAATTTCTTTTTTAAAAAATTTTATTTTATTTTTTTTCACTTCAAACGACCTCTTAAATAAATAAAAAAAAAAAAAAAAATTGAGTCAAAATTTTACTTGGTTACAACTCACCTTGACCCTATATACCTCTACCCATACTTGTTAATACTGGTACAAATTAAACTTATCTTATCTCCAACATCTGCCATGTTATCCACATATTTAGGTCTATTAATTAATTGCAATATATATTTTGAGTCCGTTTACTTGCACAAAAGGTGTAAGTTTTAGAAACTTTTAGTAATGGAAGTTTTTATTGCGTTTAATAAAAATTTAAAATTTCTTGAAACTTTTAATAATTTTTTATTGTTTGATAAAAAATTAAATATTTTTACTAACTTTTAAAATTTTTAAAAAATTTACAATTTTTAGTGGTATTGTTAAACACCAAATTAAAACAAATTATTAAAAATTATTATTTTTTGACAACCAAACAGACCAATTCGTTATTCTTCTAGGGTTTACAAGGATGATTAATGACCGTAATGAAATCAGAATGTGTGTCTCCTCTGTGTGTGTTTGACATTCCGCGTGTTAAAAAATTATATCTATAATTCCTTTTCTGAATGCAATAAGTAAGATGTCTCGATTTCCGCCAAATGTCCTCTAGATATAAGTTTAACGAACATATATATTTTATTTCTTTTTCTTTTGACCAAGAAAGATTTTTTATATTTTTATCTCTCGACAATCAACTAGGGTGTTTGGTATGAAAAAAATACTAAAAAATTCTGAAATTTTTAAAATTTATTTTACTGTACGCATTATGAACCCACAATTTATCTCATTTTATCTCACTTTTTATTACACTAAGCACTCCTTTAGTCAGTATATAAGTTAAAACAATTGAAAATTTGAATTTATTGCTATGAGATTATACAATTTTAGGTGCGTTTGGAGTGATAAAAAGTAAGATAAAATGAGATAAATTATAAGTTCGTAATTCGTACAGTGAAATAAGTTTTAAAAAATTTTAAAAATTTTTAGAGATTTTTAAAATTTTATTTTATTTTTTGAAATCTCAAACAGTGCATCAAAAAAAATCAAAACCATTATACCTGAAAATTCGACTACGATAATGATTTGGCAATTAAGTAAATTAAATAAAAATTGTGTAAAAATTGATTTTATTTATTTATTTTGAGAATGTGCATGGAACCATTGGTTAGAATTTCTCAAAAAAAAAAAAAAAATTGAAAAACATAAAAGACCACCTGGCATCCGCCAATCAAATGGGTTGACCCAGCTGAGCATCAATGACCGGGTGGATTTATGTCTGGCTGGGTCAAGTCCGGCTGACAGACAAATCGGTTGATTTCTTCCTTCACAACTGTCCTTAATTTCCAATTCCAGTCAACTCAGTTCGTTTTTTTTCTCTTGGGGTATTCTTAAGATTTTGTGCAATGAACTAAAACAGAAATTAATTAGAAAAATTAAAATAAACAATAAATGAAAGGGGACCACAATTGCTTGATTACCGGATAGGGAACTTGGGATGATTGAATTTTGGGCTGCTTGATTTACTATGAACAGTCAGCCATCAACATCTTTCTAGACAATCAATAGTTTTGGAGGTAAGATAAAATGCATTTCAACCGTTGATGTTCATAGGTTGCTTGTGGGCCTCGGGTTGGTTTGAGTCAATCTCACGACTGGGGACCGTACAAAGCATTCATTTTTGGGTTTTTTTTTTAATTAATTACAAGATTATTATTATTATTTTAAATTTGCTCCTGCTTTTGTATTTGACAATACGCACCAAAGGGTCCAGCCCAGCAGATGGAAACCTACAGATTACGGTATGCAGTCCAGATTTGCCGTTAGGCACGAAAGCACAGCCCCAGTTTTGAGGCACCAACGAATTTGAGTTTCTTACCTACATGAAAATGTATCTTGACCCACAAAATGGTTCTTTTATTTTATTTTACTGCTATTGGACAACAAAAGAAATTATTTGAAAAAAAACAAATACAAGATAAATATATTAATTTATGACGATGATCCATTTTTGTTCACACATCGTAGGCTTTTTTGGCAAATATTATCCGCTTTTAGTTTGATTAGTTACTTCCTGGTACTACTCCCATTGAAGCACGCTTAATTTTAAAACTTTCACTAAATCCAATGTTAATTTGACATCCAATATGGATCTAAATTGGTAATAAAAATGTAAGTTATAGCAGATTTTATAGCAGAATTCATAGAGCAGAACATGAGAAAATTCTTGTGACAGAACATTATATGTCGGTTTGGCATTTCTAAAGTGGTCATCACAGATAATGGCAAGCAGTTTGAGAGGAAACAATTCAATGGGTTATGCAAAAAATTGGGAATCAGTTATCATTATTCATTTCCTAAACATCATTAAACTAACCAAGTCTAAAGCGAACAATATTTGTAAGAGGGCCTATGGTGTGCGGACGAAAATAGAATATCATCAATTGGCACCGTCTGTGGGAATCAAAAGGGTCATGAGCCCGCCATTCCCAGTCCTCAACTAGGGGCTCTTAATATACCACAATTGTTCCACATCAGAAATGAGTTGAGAACTGAGATAACTTATAAAATACATCTACCTCTCTTTCTTGGCGTGACACGTTTTAAAGCCGTGCAAGTACTGAATTCAATAAAAACTTTAAGATTAAATGTGCTCCAATGGGAGCAGTACCAGGATGAGTGACCCCCTGGAAAGCACTAACCAAGTCCAAAGCGGACAATATTTGCCAAAAGGCTTACAGTGCGTAGACAAAAATAAATCATCATCAGTTGACGTCGTCTGTAGGAATCGATTCTTCTTACTAATTTTATGTTCCAAACCAAATCTAGTACAAACATTCAACCTCAACCACAACCCATATAAACGATAGAGAACCAAAATGACAAAAGAATCAATGCCATGGAAAGGCAAATGAATGAGATGATGGCCGTCATATAGACCCTGATGACCCAGAACCAGGCGTTTTTCTAACGAGTGAAAGTACCCCCTGTTGTGGTTCTACCTCCAATGGATCCACCGATAAATAGAGCACACAATAGAGGAGTTGTGAAAGTCAATAGAGGAGGAAATAAAAAAGTGCCAATAGGGGTTAGAGCTGGTTTTGTGGTGGGACAGGCAGTTAATCGAGGTGGCATCGTTGGGGAGAACAACATTCGCAATAGGTTGCTATAGGAGTCTAGGAGAAGAGAGAGAACGGTGAAGTTGAAATCCCGACCGATAGCCACCTAGAGGCGTTAAGGATAGAGGCTACTAGTGTAAAAGATGTTTTTGCTAATCCGTTGGAGGAGTAGATTAGAGTTATGTAAGCTCAAATGGAAGGTGTTCTGGCAGTGGTTAAAGTGCCAAACATAATAGAGGATTTGATTGGCAATATGGATTTTTTGTTTATTCTATCGATGATGGCCTGTCCTCTGCCATCAAAGTTTAAGATGCCAGCACTGGATTCATTTGATAGGTCGCAAGACCCATTGGACAGTTTAAAGGCTTTTACGACTTTGATGCACATCCACGCCTACTCGGACGAGATCATGTGGCGAGTATTCCTTGCAATGCACAAGGGACCTACTTGCTTATAGTTTTCTAAAGTCAAAGCGAGCACCATTGCCAATTTTACCCAGCTGAGCAAGCTCTTTGTGAACCACTTTGTCAGAGAGCAGAGACAAAGGCAGTCCGTCACTCATCTCCTAACAATCAGATAGGGATATGATAACTCATTGAGGGAATACGTTAAGAGATTCAACAAAAAAATTCTTGAGATTGATAAGGCCAATGACAAGGTAGTTATGACCGCATTCATGAGTGGACTGAGATCGCCCAGTTCATGGCTTTATTGATAAAGAAGCTGCCAGTTGATCTCATATTTTGAGCTTAGAAGTACATCAACATTAAAGATGCCATGAAGGTTAGAAAGAAGAGTGATGAAGTTAGAAGCTTCAAAGTTGAAAAGAAGAGGCCAAGTAGGCTTGACAACTTCAAGGATAATAAGAGCTTTAAGAGCAGAAGGTCTAATAATCAGTCTGCTCGGGGACTGAAGAGGTTTAAAGATCGGCATGATTTCACTCCTCTTAATATAAGGTTGGAGAACGTGTTTTTTAAAATTCAAAATGACGTAGCCTTAAGATGGCCAGAAAGATTGAAGACCCCGGCTAATAAACGATCTTGAACAAAGTGTTGCAAATTTCATCGGGACCATGGTCATTACACAGACGATTGTTATGACCTAAAAAAAACAAGTGAATAAGCTAATCTACCAGGGAAAGTTAGGTTAATTCGTTGCTGGTCGGGACAACAACAGGAGATCTGAGCACAGAAGTCCCGATTGAGGAAGCCTAAGGAGGACTCCTAACAGAAAAACCCCTAACCAGGCAAGGCAAAACCAGCACCCGATCAAAGAGGTAAGGGTTCGCCCCAGGAGGTGAATCCTCAACTGGTAGGAAAAAGTATGCTTTGGAGTTGAATAAGGCAGAATGCCAACCGATCACTTTCACTGAAGAAGAGGCGAACGAGGTGTGTCAACCTCAAGATGACCCTTTAATCATTTCAACAGTCGTTGCCAACTTCAAGATTTAAAAAATCCTCTTTGACAGTGGCAGTTTGGTAAACATACTGTATTGGGAGGCATTTGAGAAAATAAAGGTCGATCTAGAGAAATTGTAACTAGTATTCTCCCATCTTGTTGGCTTTACGGGGAACCGAGTTATTTCACTTGGGTTTATTACGTTGCTGGTGACTTTTAGAGACGAACTACGCCAGGCGATGAAGATGATTAATTTTTTGGTTGTGGATTGTCCATTAGCATACAACGTAATCTTATAGAGGACGACCCTTAATTAGTTTTGAATGGTCATATTTACATACTATCTTCGTGTCAAATTTTCAATCGAAGATGGTGTTAGATGTGTCAAAGGTAATCAGAGGGTGACTTAGAAATGCTATATATCCTTTTTAAAAGAAGACACACTAAAGAAAGCTCTGGTGGTTAATGGGTTAGAGATGTGTGATGAAGAGAAAATGAAGAGAGACGAGCCTAATGGTGAGCTAGAAGATATGATCATAGGCACTTCCAATTAAGAAAAAACTTTCAAAATAGGCTTGGAGACCCCTAAGCCATTGAAAAGCCAATTAAGAAATTTTTTATTGAATTACGTGGATGTCTTCACTTGGTCTCACGAGAACAGACCCGGAATAAACAGAAGTGTGGTCGCTCACCACTTGAATATTTTTCAGAAGCCAAACCAATAAAGTAAAAGAGAATGATTTTTTATCCTGATGCACGAAGTGAATTGCGCAGGAAGTTGAGAAATTAATAAAGGCCAGATTTATTTAGAAAGTCTACTGTTTCACCTGGCTGTCAAACGTAGTAATGGTGAAGAAGTCAAACGGCAAATGGAGGATGTGCATGGACTTCACTAACCTCAATAAGGCTTATCTGAAGGATAGTTTTCCTCTGTCAACCATCGATCCATTGGTTGATTCCACAGTAGGTCACGAGTTGTTGTCTTTCATGAATGCATTTTTGGAATATAACTAAATAACGATGACTGAGCATGACCAAGAGCATACAGCATTTATCACTGATTGAGAATTGTATTGTTACAATGTGATGCTGTTCGAGTTAAAGAATGTAGGGGCAACATATCAGAGATTAATGAATAGGATGTTTTGAGGCCAAATTGGAAGAAACATTAAGATATAGATAGACGACATGCTTATCAAAAGCAAAAAAGCTAATTCTCATATTGCCGACCTACAAAAAACCTTCGACACTTTGAAGAAGTATAGGATAAAACTCAACCGAATCAAGTGTGCATTGGAGGTTGAATCTAAAAAATTCTTCAGCTTTATGAACTCTAGTCGAAGATTAGAAACTAATCTAGAGAAAGTCAGAACTATAATGGAAATGCAGCTTGATTGCACTTGAAAAGTGTAATTATGAACTCAACAAATTAGCACATAAGCATACATTATTTTAATAAATTTGTAACTTTAGTAAGTTTTTATTTATATGGTTTATTTTCTTAAATTCCGTGAAAATGATGATATCTCTTGGATAAATGGCAATGAAAATAAAAAAAATGAAGCAAACAAGCAACTGGAAACATTAACTGAGCTGAGGTTCGAACCGAAACCACACATGGAGCAGATAAGCAAAACAAAAAGGAGCGGTGACTTACTGTGGTCTGGACACCCCCTCGGGTGGTACAGACACCCGCGGCATGCTAGGAATTTCTTTTGTGTTATGCAGCTTACGGTTTTGCACAATATAAATAGTTCACTTGTATACAGCCGATGGGATTATTCTTCTAGCCATTTCTCTGTAGTTTTCTAGGGTTTTTTTTTTTTTTTTTAATTTTTCTATTTTTATTTTGAAGTATGCTGTGACGGTTATTGGGTGTATTAGTAGGTATGCTGTTGATGTTGATTCTTTCTCGCTTTGCCTATTCAAAGTACGGTATTATTCTCAATTAATTCAGTATAGATCCTTATTGCTTTGATTCATAAATTTTCTGTTCCTATTAGTTTTGAATGTTTATTGATTACGAAAGCATGCCAGGCTAGGTTTTTGTAATCTTGATTTAACGTTTTTCAAGGTAGGGTGGATTATTTGAATAAGATAATGTGCTAAGGGTATATACGCAACGTGTATGCATATGCGTATATACACCTGCTTTAGGATTTAATTTAGTTTACGAAAGAAATTCGAAAACAAAAATTTTTGTTCAAATTCCATGAATCACTGATAAAGGTTTTTGGTACTTTAATCGTCTTTTGAAAATTTTGACGTAAACAAGTTGAATCCAAAACCACGAATAAAATTATTAAAATATCTTCTAACTTCATAATCCATTGACGTGAATATGAAGTTATGTTAGTGGAAAAGTTTTAAAATCTTATTTATTTTGTTAAAAGACTCTAGAAAACGAAAGCTTTTGATCATATTCTGGTAATCACTGATAAAAGTTTTCAGCAATTTAAAAATTCTTTTAAATAACTTGAAGCAAATAAATTAGATTTGAACCCACAAATGATTTTAATAGAAAATTTTCCAATTTCACAATCCTTTTGACGTGAATGTGAAATTGTGTATGTGGGAATTTTTGAGAGTTTTTAATGAAATGTCTTCCAATTCCTGTTTCCTTCATACGTGAAACTTGAATTGTGATTTTTATTAGGAATTTAATTTGTGAGAATTTTCTTCACCTGAAAATTAAACATTGAATCAAGGTAACTTTAAATTACTTGAATTTATATTTTGGTTAAAGTCGTTCTACTACTTTAGGAATATTTAGAATTAAATTAGTATTTAAGTTAATTGTTGCTATTTAGGAAAATTTGCTAGAAAACCTAATGCGAAGAATCTCTTAATTTTCATATATATTTTACATTGAACTTAGGAATAGAAGAACTTAGAAACTAAAATTATGAGCTCCCTGTGGATATGATCTTGGACTCACCAGATAAAATTACTCTGTATACCTTTGCACTTGGAGATTAAGTTTAAATGCATATTTTAGATACGGTTACATCTTACAAGGACAATTAAAAAAGTGCAGAAGTTGGTTAGTAAGGTGGCGGCTCTAACAAATTCATTTCTCGATCTACGAACAAAAGCCACCCTTTCTTCAAAGTGCTCAAGAAGGCTTTTGAGTGGATAACGAAATGTGATAAAGCCTTTTAACAATTAAAACAATTCATGAGGTCTGTGCCATAGTTTAGCCGGACCACCCTAGGGAAATAATTACACTTATACTTCTTTATTTCAACCATGGTTGTAAGTTTTGCACTTGTGATGGAGGAAGATGGAATTCAAAACCCAGTTTACTATAGAAGTAGGGCCTTAAGGGGGCAGAATAACATTATTCGAAGATGAAACTAATGGCCCTTACTCTTGTAATAGCAACTTGGCGACTGAGAAACTACTTTTAAGTTCACACGATTGTAGTCCTCATGGATCAGTTTTTGAAGAATATTCTACACAAGCCTAAGACCTTGAGAAAGTTGATGAAGTGGTTGATTGAGGTAAACTAGTTTGACATCTAATAAAGACCTAGATTGGTAATAAAGGGACAAACTGTGGTGGATTTTATACCTACCCAGCAAACCCACCTGAAGAAAAAGATACTGACCAGATCTGGACACTTTATGTTGATGGGTCATCTATTCAAAATTCAAGTGGTATTGGTATAATTCTTATTTCTCCTGATGGTCACAAACTGGAGTACACCCTTCGTTTCAAATTTCCCGCCTCCAACAATGAAGTAGAATACGAGATCCTCATTGTTGGTCTCCGGATAGCTTAGTGAATGAGAGCAAAGCAAATAACGGTTTACAATAATTCTCAACTAGTTATAAAACGAATGTAAGGGGACTATGAAGCAAGAGAACACACGGTCGAGTACTGTCAAAAGGCAAAGAGTCCATTCAGAAGGTTTTCAAGGTTCCAATTTTAATGAATTTCTAGATTGCAAAATGAGAAAGCTAACCGATTAGCAAGAGTTGTATATTTTGGGAAGGAGACCTCGGACATTCCGATCGAGATACTTGATTCCCCAAACATCCAAATCCCAGAAGTTAATCAAGTGGAAGATGATGCTGAATGGGTTAAACTGATCAAAGCTTATCTGGAAAGTGAAACTCTACCGATCGATAAGAATGAAGCCCAAAAAACCCAGTACCGAACGAGCAGATACCTGATAATATATGAAATTCTTTACAAAAGAGGCATAACTCTTCTCTACTACGTTGCTTGAATGAATGGGAAATAGAGTTTGTAATGAGAAAAATCTATAAAAGTGTTTGTGGAAATCACTCAGGAAGCAAATCTCTAACTAGCAAAGTTTTGAAGGCAAGCTACTATTGGCCAATCATGGAGAAGGATACTCGGAAGTTGTTAAGAAGTGTGATAAATGCCAGAGGTTTTCTAACATTCTAAGGCAACCGGCTTAGGAGCTGATGCCGACCCAGAGTCTCTTGTCATTTCCACAATGAAATATTGATATCATCGGTTCATTTCCATTGAGAAAAGGACAAAATAAGTTCGTTGTGGTAGCCATTGACTACTTCATGAAGTAAGCAGAAGTTGAAACCTTCCTGAGCATCACAGAGTAGAATGTGAGGAAATTCTTATGGCAAAACATTGTGTGTCGATTTGAGATTTCTAAAGTGGTCATCATAGATAATAACAAGCAGTTTGAGGGGAGACAGTTCAATGAGTTGTGCAAAGAATTGAGAATTACTCATCATTATTCATCTCCTAAACATCCTCAAGCTAATCAGGTCCAAAGCGGATAATATCTGCTAAAGGGATTATAGTGTGCAGACGAAAATGAAATATCATTAATTTAAAATTTTAAAATAAGTTAATTATTTAATATTTTCTTTAAATTTTTACGTATTCAAACATAATTAGGCAGTGTTTGGTTTGTAAAAAAATTTTAAAATTTTTGAAAATCTCTAAAACTTATTCACTGCATGCATTACAAACTCACAACTTATTTCACTTTATCTTATTTTATCTCACTTTTTATTATTCTAAAGATATCCTTAGTTCAATATAAATAAATATAACAATAAATCCTAATTGTATATAAATGCAAACACAAATGTCCATTCATTATACTTCTCTATTTTTTATGTTAGCCTAGTAAGGGGATAGAGTTTCAGCTATTGATGCCATTTGGATGTCTTAGGCTCCATTTGGAGTTACAAAAAAATACTGAAAAATGATTAAATATTTTAAAAATCTTTAAAAAT
Organism: Pouteria glomerata; assembly: GCA_035590655.1. Taxonomy (NCBI): domain Eukaryota; kingdom Viridiplantae; phylum Streptophyta; class Magnoliopsida; order Ericales; family Sapotaceae; genus Pouteria; species Pouteria glomerata. The sequence goes on along the minus strand of JAVXUM010000013.1, from coordinate 2,211,351 downwards.
TATTTACTTTTTATCTCATTGCATGAATTACGAACTCACAAATTATTTTACTTTATCTTATTTTATCTCACTTTTTATAAATCCAAATACACTCTTAATTAACCGTTGTTTCATAGCATAGGATTCCTTGCTTGGTTAGGAAGAAAATAGACTTTGTTGTTTGTGAGCAATTTTTAAACTAATAAGAATGAATATAGACATTGAATTGCAGTAATTAAAAAAAAAAAAAAAGAGAGAGAGAGAGAGAGAGAGAGAATGCGAAATAATTGGAGTTTAGTGAAAAGTCAATTTTTTTTTTTTTTACAAAAATTTTTAAAAATTTTAAGAAAATTTAGACAAATAAATTTTAATGACCAAAATTTAAAATCTTAACTATTCAATAGCTAACCTAGAAGCAGTAATTCATAGCTTGTAAGTAAGTTCATTGGGAAAGAAAATTGTGAGAGATCCACAAAGGAAAGAGATCGACTGGTCTGCATGGATACAGAAAAAGGTTGGTGAGGTACGATGAAACCCTCCTCCCTTTCACTAAAACACGACACTTTTGACGGGTTAATCTCCGCACCAAATACTCTTTTTTTTTTTTTTTTTAATTTTAAGTGTGTTTGTAATGATAAAAAATAAAATAAAATAAATTATATATTTATAATTTGTATAATAAAATAAAAATTAAATATTTTTTAAATATTTTTAATTTTTTTTAATTTATTAACGCACCAAAATCGACCTCACCTCTTTACTAGTTAGAGATGGAAGGTCCTTTTGTATAGGTTTTGCACTGAGACTAGGGGATGTCATCCACACACTAAAAAGCTTTCTCCACTTCATATTTTTGTTTTGCTTTTTTTTTTTTTTTAATTTGATTTTTGTATTTAATTGTCATTTAAATGGCGGAAGTATCCTTTTTAGACATTATTTCTATTCGTTATTAAAAATAATTTATTAAAATAATTAAAAATCTTATAATAAAAATAGAATAAATTACATATAAACTCTTTAATTATTTGAATAATTACACTTGAACATCTTTAATATTTAAGAATGACAAAAATATCTTTTATTTTAAAAAGTTAATAAAATAAAAGTTAATAATATCTGATTTCCTTTCGTCAATTAGGAATTTAAATCTGTTGAAATTTTATTTTATAGATAAATTCTTTTTTTTTTTTTATCTTCCAAAATCAATTCCTCTCTCCCCTCTTTTTATTTTATTAAAGTTATAATTACCCCTTCTTTTTCAACCACTGTCAGTCATATAGTTGGCAACTGCCAACCTCATAGCCAAAAAATCAGCTGCCACCATTGCCATATCTATTTCCGGCAACGTCGCTGGCCAAACGGCTCTCTCAATTACAGATTTAATTGCTCAACTCATCAAAAATTCATTAAACCCAAATAAATCTTTCTCAAGATATAACTACCAAACTCGTTAAAATCCATCGAACTCAAAGAAATCATCCTCAAGATTTAACTGCCAAACTCAAATCCATCACAATGTCTCTCACATCTCTTTGATTGGTAAAATCACATTAGACTAATACTAGTGGATAATCTGCGCCTACGACATTTTTCAATTAAAATTAAATATACATACATTTTAAATTAAAATATGTTAGCATATTTTTCCTTTTCAAAAATTCTAAATAAATCCCCTTTTATTGTATTTTTTCTTTTAGAAATATTAAAACACAACTTGAAAGTAATCAATTAAGCACCCAATACAAACTCGAAATTCAATATTACTATTACAATTATAATTCAACCAAAAGAATAAAAAATTATTATTAATATTGAGAAGTAAATTTTTTATCTTTCTCAATGCAACTCCTTAGATATCATAATCAAGTTTAACTTAATGGTTTATTAGAATGTGAAGTGACATAAAAGCTAAATAGGAGTTTGAGAGAATTAAAAATAATAAAATTGTATTTGACTCAAAGATTTGTAAAAATAACAAATATAAGTGGTGAATATGGAGAGTACAACGCAAAATTTAGTAATAGTTTTTATTAATTTTATAAAAATAACTTAAATGAAAAATATCATAATTAATCACAACTTAGTTAATCATATGTGCTTTATAAAATAAAACATATATAGTAAATGTAATTAATTTAAAATTAAAATTAAAATTTATAAAAATAACTATTCCCAATTCTAATTAATATTTGATATTTTTTTTGTACTTTTAAATTTTAATAATATTAAGAGTTGCTATAAGAAAAATAACATAATTATTATTTAAGCTTTTTTATTATTTGTATTTTTTAGCTCAACTTTATTTTTTTGTCTGTATTTTTAATTTAATTGCTAATGTAAATGAAATGTATAAATGTAACATCATATTAAATTTTTAAGCAAATAGGTTTCTTTTTGAAACTTATAAATAAGTAATTTTTTTTTTCAGAATCCAAAAATTGAATCCTTTTTTAGATCCTATGAGTTTTTTTACCTTTATTATTTATTAAGATCATATGCCATAATTTTAGTACTTTTATGAGTTAAAAAAAAAAAAGTTAAATTATTGTTTATTAGCGATGTGGAACAAAAGATCATTGTGAATGTAAAAAATCTAAACTCTTCGTTGAAAAATAAAATATATTCTTAACCATTAGATCTTAATTTGAGATAAGAACATTTTAAAAAACCGTCTTATTTTATTATATAGATATATATATTATGAGATGAACTTAAAAGAAGAAAGTATAAAAAAATTCACAGATTCAAAAGCACATACTGATTGGGTATGTTTGAAGTTGTATAAAATAAAAAGTTAATGTTTCGAGTTTTGTGTAGTGAGTATAAAATTATAAGCCTGTTTGGAGCTCTACAAAATTAAAAAAAATAATACAAAACTCTATAAATTTTTACAAAACTCTACAAATCTCTATAAACACGTAACCCGAGATTGTAAAATTTAAATTTTATACTCACTACACAAAGTCCGAAACTGTAAAATTTAAATTTTTTACTCACTACACAAAACCTAAAATATTAACTTTTTATTTTATACAATTCCAAACATACTCTATATGAAATTTAAAAATTAGTATCTCGTTTTTTATGTTGTGAGTAGAAAGATAATATTTTATAATCTTGTAATTCGTATTTGTAGAGATTTTTAGGATTTTATTTTATTTTGTTGTATCCCACCTGAAAAGTTTTTTTATTAATAAAAAATTGTGAAATATGTATACACGCATATCCGTCGCCCCTTCCATGTTTGATACTGTTCCATTGTTGCCGGCGAGGACCCTGTACCTGTCCTTCCTGGTGTAACTGGTGCACACAAGCCCTAAAGTCGCCGCCAAGATCCTCTGCACAAAGTTCGCGACTTCATGCGAATTCTTCCCGGCACAATCCGATCGATGAGCTCGGCGACGAGTGCGCTAAATCCCAAAAGGAATGGCTCTCAGCAAGTTGTTCCTTCGGGGCACACCACGAGGTCTCTTTTAGCAAGCTCTTTCTTGATCTTCTCGGCGTCGACATGACGGGTTCCAGTCAAGCGGACGGCGGGTATGGAGGAGAGAATCTCGGAGATCCGAAAAATGGGGTAGGTGACCACTTGGATTCTGCGTTGGAGGACAGTGGAGAGAACAACTGGGTGCATTAGGGTTCGATGGATGCAAACGAAGAGGACGTCGGAGGTGGAGACGGAGGTGGAGGCGGAGGCGGCGATGGCGTTGGCTTACCTTTGACGATGATTCCCTCGCTGAATATTTAAAAATTTCACGAAATGGTTTACCCCAAACCCATCATCAAATTGAAATTTGTCTTGAATACAAGAAATCAGCAGATTCTGAAATTAGATTTTGGATAATTTTTGGAGTTCGGTTAGTTTGCACTGTATCCAGAATTCGCCGTCGCCTCACCCAGCCCAGCCCATCTGCCGCACAGGTCGCTGCCGTCCAGCCCTCTTGCTTCTCGCCATATGCTATCATATGTACATATATTATAATTATAATATTACCATCTGTATAAATATATATATATATATAAGATTATTGTATTTTATTTTTAATTAATTAAATTAAAAAGTAAAATTATCTTTTCATCAAATATTTTAACGGAATTAAATTCTTAACTAATAAAAAAAAAGTTAGATGTTATCAACTTTAAAGTTCTTTATAATTTTTAAATATTGAAGTGATTCAAGTATAATTACTTAAATATTTAATAAATTTATGTGTGATTTATCTTAAAAAATAATTTTTTAAAAAATTTTGATTATGTCAATTTACTAAAATATTTTTATTTTAATTAAGAAGATGATATTAACACTCTAAAAATTTTTTTTTTAGCATTTCATTGTGAAAGAAAATGATCATTAATAAGATGGAGTGCAAATTTTATTTTATTTTTGTTGAAATATCAATATCATTAAGTTTTTTAATTATAATAAAATCACTTATATGTCATAAATAAAACAAACAAAAAATATAAAGTGAAAGAAGCTTGATGTAGCCCCCGGGGCATAGGTCGGATGGCAAAGACTGGGAGGGGGGAGACCCCCTGCCCAGCCACACGGGTTCGAGTCTC
>JAVXUM010000013.1:2165125-2202671 GCA_035590655.1 Pouteria glomerata | reverse complement strand
TTTTGAGTTAAAAATATTCAAAATAATTTTTTGTCATTTTTCATTTTATGTGTAAACTCATTTTCTATTTTCTAAAACAAAATTTAAAAACACAAGTGATCAAATGCGTTTTAAACTGTTTTTTTCGTTTTCAAAAGTTTAAAATAAAAAATGAGTTCAAAATAGAAAATAAAAAATAAAACCTGAAAACAAAAAATAAAAAAATAAACCAAACGAGGCCTTCATTTCTTATTCATTTTCAACCCATGACCCATCGGATTAGATCTTAAATAGTCTACTTTCTAGTAAAATTAACTTTATTAAATTTTGTTGTATGCAAATTTAAAACATAAAGCAATTATCACAGTATGTCCAGAGAATTCTTAACTTGTGGATCTTTGTCACCCTCCGTATCAAAAACCATCCTTTCACTCATGCCGCTACATGTATATATTATCCCTTTGTAAGTTTTTAAAGTCAGAATCCCCGTCTCGATAAAAGCATTGGAAAAGTTCATATAAAACGCCAAAACTTCACCAACTCAAATAAGTCGTCCAAAACTTTTTGGCGATTTCTACTCTAAGTTATTTGGGATTCCGTTCTTCTCCCGATGCTTCTTCAACACAAGGAGAAAAACAAATACTCTCTCTCTAAAACAAATACTCTCTCTCTTCTCTCTCTTTAGGTAAAGATGTCTTGAGATGAATTAAAAAGCTGAAGGATATTGGGGGAGGGATATATACATGCAAACTGTATAGTCCCACTCCCACATCTGGTACATGCACCCCTATTAATTCCCTCATCAATAATCCCTTCAAACTTTCCACAAAAGCTTCACCCATTAGCGAACACTTGGCCTCCCCTGCACAACATTAACTCTTATCGCACACCCCTCAACCAATAAGAACCTATCTCATCTCTCATCCAATAATAACATATGCACAAATATATATGCTTGCCTCCACACAATATATATGTACATATATATTATTAATCACTTTATAAAATATAATTTTAAAATAAAACCTCATACTTTAAAATAAAATTTAAATAAATAATAATAAAAAAAATATATTAAACTCCAAAATAATTGAATAGAAAATTTTTGAATTATTACATTATCTTTCCAAAATCTACCCCTAAACTACATGCTTTTGGGCTTGACTCTTGATGACGCCATAAATCAGATGGGTAGGTGAGGCAGGAGTATTTCCACATGTTCCATGTTTCAGTTTTATAGAGTTAAAAGTCCAAAATATAAAGTAAGAAGGAAAAAAGACAAAAATTAGACTCATCACCATGCAATTCCACTCCAATCGATTCAATTATGAGATTCATAATTGTATTAGGTATAACTTCGTTATTCATAAACAAAGCGAATTCATAATAATTGTCTTAATTCATCTCGAAATGTGTCAAAATCCAATTAAATGTCGGAACTATTTAGACAATTAATTGATTTAAAGTGGTTAATTAGCAAGACTGTGCCCCTTACAAAGCAATCCCACTAATATGAAAAGGAGGGTTGTGGGGGCAGAAATTGCAAGTTGTGAATTGCGTAATTTGTCATAATTTTCATGTGGTTAATTCTAGACAATTTGTAAGCACAATCAGTGGCTAGAGAAGTAGTGGAGTGGATTCAAGTTAGAGTAGTATAAATAATATATAAATTGGATTCCCACGTCCTTTATTTAAAATTCGAGCGCATACAACAACTGAATTATAAAAGCAGACAAAATGGACAAATTTATCTGTGGAGAATTGATGGATTACATTGCCTGATGGATCATGATAAAACCACCACCTTACTTAGTATCCAGAGCACCAGAGAAGACTCAAACGCGAAGATGGTGTGAAGCAATCCACGATCAAGCACAAATCCAAACAATGTAATTCCTCCGTTGTTGTGTTGCAAGTAATTGACTGCATCATTATTCAAAGCATTGTAGTTAATTAGCAGCTAGTTTATCCATCCATGCAGGCACACAATTGCCAAATACACATAGCAAAGTGGTATCTGTACTTTATTTTTAATTTTTTAAGTTTAATTTTCCCTCGTAATTATAATATTTTTTGGAGTACAAAAATTCATGTAATTTTTTCTAACATGTATACTTGAACAAACTTTCGCTTTAACCATTCTCATAACTTAAAAAAATCACACTCTAAGGAGAGATTTGGTATAAAATTCACAACTTAACAAAATCTTTGTTCGAATTAGTTTGAATCAGTTACATGAATTATCTTCTTTCATTATTATGTAAATAATGAATTATGCATTTTGTGAGTTTTTTTTTTTTTTTTTTTTTTTTTTTTTTTTTTTTTTTTTTCCCTTTAAGTACTATTCTAATATTCTTGGTAAAGGCTGAAAGAAAATACTCCAAACTGAAGATTATTTATTTTCTTTTTCTTAGCTAACTTTAAAAGCCTTCTCTTTGAAGGGAGGAGACATTAAAACCTTCGCAAGGGCCTATGACTTTGTAGTTTCTATATTGAAGAAATTGTAATCAAAGACTGAAAAGCCCTTATAGTACTGAAATTTGATCGCCTTAAGAAGAACTAGTTTTAAAAAGGTTATGCTCAGTATATAAATTTTTTAAGGAAATTGTTATTCTAACTCAAATTTTAATCAGAATGCATTTTATTTTTGCCGTCTTACCCCAGAAGTGTTGGGCAAGCGGAAGTGTGAGTTTTGATAATTGTCTATATTGGTAAATAGTATACATAGAAGGATACCAAAGTCGCTGGCAGATGAAATGGAGATTCAAAAAAAAAAAAAAAAGAAACAAATAGAATGAATTTAGCTTTTCTTTTCTTTTTCTTTTTTCAATCTTTTAATATATGTTTTTGTTCTGGGTCTGAAGATATAGTAATTAAATATATAATATAAAGTCGAAGAGACCATTGACTGACCTAAGGCTTGCCTGGTGTGGAAGTGAGAAGAGGATGGGTGCGAGCAAATTGTAATATGAGTTTGGGATGAATCATGGGATTTGCAATCAGCCGGGATGGTCCCACCATCGAGGGTCATTACTGCATGACTTTTGTCTTCTTTATTAATGTGTTGGTCCGCAGATTGAAGAAAAGCATTTGAGGTCACCAGCATGTGCCATCTGCTTGCAACTGAGACAACTCTCTGAGCTCTGTGAGTGATTCTTGCAGCACCCATTAAACACAACAAGAACCCACTTAATTCTACTGCTGAGCATACCTGCACACATACGTACACCATTATTTCATCCATCTATATTAACCACGAAGTTTAGCTTGGATTTAAGAAAGTCAGATGGCTATTTTTTTATAATTATTTTTCGTTTTATATAATTTTTTTTATCAAAATTTATATTTTTTAGACATTGTATACTTTAAGCGTGTTGATTTTATTTGTAAAAAGAAAAAAAAAATTAAAAAACTCTTGCCTATTTAAGTAAAAACTATCATTTAGGTAAAAAATTAATTTTTTTTTAACCTTTTACTTAAATAGATGAAAATATTTTTTTTTTTTTTTATAAATACGGTTAACACGTCTAAAAGTTATAATTTTTAAAAAGAAAATTAAATTTTGATAACAAATCATTTAACACGAAAAAGAGTTACAAAAAAACTGGTACATTTTTTTAATCGAAACAACCTTGAGGCTATGAGAAAACAAATTACAGACGAAGTCTTATCATTATTTTTATTATTATATTTTTTCTGAATTTTGGGTTTGGGTTTTGTTGGAGAAAATAAGTAAATATAAAATTGAAAATAATATCATGAAAGAAATAAATAATATTTTCACTTATAGATATTATTTTCTTCTTTTATTTATTTATTTTTTCTAACCATTCAGTGCAACTTTCCAATTACAAGCGAATAAATTTCTCCCCAAGTGTTACTACTGGTCAGAGACCTTTGCTTGAAGAAGAAAAAGTAATTAATTAATTTTCGAACATAAATTTTTGGACAGAAAGGAACCTAGCAATGAAAAAAATGAAATTTATTTTATCCTTTTGGTTCAATTTATAAAAATGATTAAAAATGAATAAATATTTCCGACAAAATTTTAAATTTTTAATTGATGAAGTATGAAAAGAAAAGAAAAAATAAATAAGAGGAGCTAATAATTTTTTTTTTTCCTTACTAAATCCATGTTATAAACTTATAATATAACAAGGCTTTAGCTAAAATGAAAGTTAACTGCGTTCTAAGAACCTCTTAAATAATAAAAACTAAAAAATTGATGGGTATTCGCCAATATTATATATATATATATATATATGTACTTACCACAAGATCCCCAGAGTTGATGAAACTCTTCTCAGATTTGGATTCAAGTACCAGCAACAAGGCTCCCAATTGACTAACGGTGATGGTGAACATGCAGCCAATAATGAAAAACCTATACCTATGACTTATAAACGACAACTGTTTCCTAATCCTCATATGTTCCTCAAATATAACTCCTGCTTCTGACCCACATCCCTCCGACAACAGCTTATGAATCCCTTCAAACCTCAGTATTTGGAGCTCACAAGTCAACCTGAACAGCACACAAACCAGCAGGAACACACCCGTCCGATAAACCCACGAACCCAAAACAAGCACAAACACCATAGAATTCACCGGAATTTCTTCCCTGAGAAATGGTACTGAAATGGTCACGCTGGAGAAGAGCATGATTTTATGCGCCACTTCGACTAAAAACGAAGGGAGAAGTATGCAAGCTAGGTACCGAAAGGCCCTGTCCAATTCGCGCCTGTAATTGCGTTGAATGTGAGGAAGATCTTCCTGTAAATGATCGAGGAAGAGGAGTTGGCGAATCCCGTGCCTGTGAAATAAATTGTTAAATGTTAACAGTTGTCGGTAAGATAGTGATTAATAATTTAACATCACATCAAACAAGTATTTGAATTCAAGTTTCACTGCAATCCAAATATCAATAGTATCTTAAATAATCAGCCTTAATTAACAGTTGTTTGAAAGGTCAAAATTTTAGAAAAATGTAATATTATAGTTATTTTTTTGGCATTTAGAAGATAAATTATAACTTTATGATAGAAACTGTTTTAAATAAATATTACTTACCCACTCAAACGATTTAAATTAAAAAAAATATCAGAAAATTAATAAAAATTGAATAAAAGTTTGAAAACATTTATAAAATTTTAAATTTTAAAATAAATACACAAGAATAAAAATGACTAAAGCCGGTAAAAATTTATAAAAATTTGAGGTTCCATACGCCTTAAGAGAAAATAAATGACTATAAGAAATAAAGTTTGTTTTCCTAACCCAGCGGCGAAAGCATTAAGGGGCTAAGGTAGCCTATAAATTGTGTAAAATTTTGACTCAAAATTGTTTTAGTAAAAAAAATAATACATAATATTTTAATCTAATTATCTATAATCCAGTATAATACTCGGTTCATAGTCCGAATATACTACAAAAATTAAAAATAAATTAGTAATTTTAAAAGCCAAAAAGAAAAAAAAAAAGAAAAATTAAGATTACATACCTGCATACGTAAAATTTTATAAATTTAGGCTTGTTTGGAGTTTACAAAATTTTACAAATTTTTATAAAATTTAATTTTTTTAGTCACCATTCAAATTACGAAAATACAACATTTACAAATTTATATTAACTTTTATAACTTTAAATACCTTTATTTTTCTTTTTCTTTTTTTTTTACTTTTTCAATTCTTTCTATATATATATATATATTTAATTAGCATAGGTACATTATTTATAATTCCGGACATATTATTTCTGTATGTTTGAATTTTATTATTTATGATTAAATTTTATTTTTTTGTATTCAGTTTTATGTATTTAAATTGAAGATTTGACAATTAAGTTGATAAATTTATATATTTAGATTGATGATTAATAATGATGAAAAAAAAAATTATCTCTGTTCATAATTTAAGGGAGAAAAAAATCCTCACTCCACCCCTTGTTTCAACTGTTTGAACTTTTAAGTACGATGGGGCCAACTTACCTTCCGAAGAAGCCGGAGAGCGTGAAGAAGGATATAATAGCCAAGCTTGACTCGGGAATGTGCACCAACTTGCTGAACAAGGTTGGGACTGGAATGACGACAGAACTCGCAAGGGGGACAACAACGGCGAGTAGTGTGAATGTGGTGAACGATACGAACTTGCCTGCACAGGTGGACTGGTCGAGTGCGCACCATTTTAGGCTGATTTGAAAGCTTCTGATGAGCTCGTCGGGGAGAGAGAATGATTTTGATTTCTGGTGGTGATTAGAAGGACGATGCATGAGTAATGGTGCGTTAATGGCCCGGTTTGTTTCACCAGGAAATTGGAGGTCTATGTGGGTGTCATCAGAGTTGGTCGCGGAGGGATTCATCTCTCTGGCTGGTTCCGGGTTTTGTTTGTGGTGGAGAAGTTTGGGAGATAAGGAGGAGTTTATATGTATGATGAGGGAGAAGGGGTAGCACAATTAATGAGTTGGCCCTCAATAAACATAACAACGGGGGATGAAAATATAAATTTTGGATGAGAAACAAGGGTAGTCTAAAATTTTAAATTTGTTTGTAAATAAAAGATTATGGTTTAAAGTAGAATAGATTGATCGGAGTTAGTTATAAAATTTAAATTGAATTAAAAATAATTTAAATTTAACTAAAAAAAATTTAAATTAGATTAAATTTTTAAAAAATATGACAATAAAAAAAATTATATGAGCCACCACCCAAGTTACAGTTCAGGTGAGCCCATACTTCTGTCCGTCTCATATGAGAAATATGGTTAAAATAAAAAATAAAATATTAGCAAAACAAAAGTAGAGTTTCTAAGTACATAAGGAAAAAATAATAAATTATATATATATATATTTATATGAATAAGGACAACTGTATTTTGTAATTGTGGTTGCGTAGTTGGTTTACTCATAATTAGAATTACGATTACGCCTATGGGTATATTATTTTAAAATGAGCAAACAATGCGGTGTGACTAGAAAAGAATTATTTATCAAAATAATGTGTTTTATTGTGAACCTACCATTTTCTTTTAAAGAACCTACTAAAAAATATTTATAATATAAAAATGTCACTGCGACATCACCCGAATAAAAAGAATCTGGTAAGAAATAATTTTTCTTTCAAACTAATAAAAGTTAAGTTTTATTTTTTATTTTTTTTTACTTATTTTCATTTTGTACTATTATTTCATCATTCTGATTTATTTTATTTATTTGGTCTATTAATATTTTTTTATTGCAAAATGCTGTTTTAAATCTCTAAAAAAATTCACAAAAATAGTTTAATATGCATGGCGTAGTAATTAATAACAATTGTATAATAAGAGATTACTTTAATGAATATATTGCGTCATATCATTCCGATGGGTTTTTTTTTTTAAGACATTATTTAATTTTATTTTTTCTTTGGAAAATAAATCAATTATTATTCTAAATTAGAAAGGGGGTAAATAAAAGGTTAATTTGTTGGTGAAAAATCTTTCAAGCATGCATGCGTTGCCGTAAAGTTGAGATTAGGAGTGAAAACGAATCGAGTTATTCGCGAGTTATTTGAACTTGTCTCAAAAAAAAGTTCGGATCGAGCTCGTTTCGTGACTAAAATGAGCTCGAATGGAACTTAACTTATGGTTCATTTAGATTCGAGTTCGAGATCGAGTTTAATAAAGCTCAACTTGAAAACTCGCAAGTAGGTTCAATAAAATAATATATATTTTTTTAATAATATTTTTATATTTTTTAATAGTATTTTATTTATTATATTTTAAATTAAAATGACGCTATTTTTGTTTAATTGAATTATTCACGAGTCGATCTCGAGTCTAAGTTCTTATTTGTCGAATCGAACTCGGGCCTATATAAAAATTTAAATCGAGTTTGAGATTGAATTTCGAGCCAAATTTGAACAAATTAAAGCTCATCTCGATACGATTCATTCCAATCCCTAGTTGAGGCGCCTCAAAGTGTACGTCGCTTAGTAGTACAATTATTATACATTAGTTATACAGAAATTAAAACAGGGAGTCGCAATTGCAAAAGTATACACTAGTAAAACTCTGCCCGTGCGTTTCACGGGCTGATATTTATAGAAAATATATAAAATTATTAAAATTGTATTTGAGTAAAACAAATCAGTGACAGAAAATAAAAAATAAACGATAATAAGACATAGTTGTCAAACTTAGTCTGGTTTGGCGGGTTGACCCACTAACCGGTAATTTAATGCTTGAACCTGATCACGTTTGAGAATTATTTAATGAATCCATTAATCTGGTTCAACTCAGTCCAATTCGGTTCAATCCGGTCAATCCGAAAAAAACCGATTAACTCGGATATTAAAAAAAATTAATTAAAAAATAAAAAATTAAATGATACAAATTAGTTATTAAATTAGGAGTATATTTCAAACTGTGGTGTTAATGTTAGTTATTTATAATAATTATTAATGTTAACTATTTTAAACTATTGTGTTAATTTTAGATTATGTGGTTATGTATTAAGAATATTATTTTTATTTTTATGAATTTTAAAGTTATATATTTGGATTTTATAAAATTTATCCTATTATAACTATATTTGATTCTCTTGATTTATTAATTTGATGATTTATAGATTGTGAATTATTAAATAAATATAATATTAAGAATTTTTTATATAATTTTAATTAACTCAATGGGTTGACTCGGTAATCCAAAATTTAGACCGGGTCAAGATTCGGGTCGAATTTGACAACTATAGCTTAGAGCAACAACAACAATTAAAAAAAAAAAAAGAAAAAATCATGTTTTCTGATCGAATTACACTGAGAACCCATTAATTCGAAAGGGAGCTACTAGTCTTCCTAAGGAAACTAATGGTATTTAATTGGTTCCTTAGATTTGTTCCCCCTCTTCAAAGCACATATGCAGGTCCAAAAAGGTGCTACGGGGACCGGATGCAATTAAGTGGTAGTATATGTGCATGGGGCCACCAACCCTAGAGAGTCCTTTCAAATTGACCCCCACTTTTGCTTCAGTTAATTAAAAATAATAGATCAAGACCCTAACTAGCTAACTTTAAATATATATGGAACATATACATATATATACACAGTAGGAGTGTGTAATTATTTCATATACCCGATCCATAGATCGATCTATATGTGCTTACCCAACTAATTAACTTTTTCTCAGCCTAATTTAATCCTTTTGAAGTTTGAAATATCAATTAATCACCAGAGCTTGGATCAGATATTACTTATATCTGACTACCTTTTAATTGAAGATTTGTCAATCACACACATGGGATACCTTAACTAGGAGTAAAATTCAACTCTTTCTATTAAAATTATTATGTGGCACATATTTCTGTTTTATTTCATATTCCAAATAACTAGCTTCATGGAATCACTAGTTAATCAAAAGAGCATCCACTAAATTCATCCTCAATTTTCTACCTGTGTAGCATTAAATTAACCCAACAATTAGAAGTACGTACTTGGCAAATATTACAATATAATGACACTCACAATTTAAGCAAGAGAACAGTTCATGATCCTCACTAAATTGAATATTATAGACATTGATCTGCAAGTAAACAGAGTTACACCATGGGGTGGCTAGCTAGAGCCTAGATAGGAGAAAGCAAAAACATAAGGTCAATTTAAAGTGCACTCAGACAAAAGCTTAGAATTGCCTGCCTAGAGGCGGTTGGAGGAAAAAAAAAAAAAAAAAAGAAGAAATTGCAAACTTTCTTGTCCTCTTTCTCTCCCTCCACTTTCTCTAGATCATCAAACGGTTAGCTAGATTGCCTCCAGGGTATAGCTCAGTGGTGAAAGGACGAGGGTGAAGAATATTAACTAATTGCGATAGAAGTTCGAATCCTTGTCAAAGCAGTAAAAGCAAACTCTCGCACCCTACTCTACTGAGACACATCTCGCGATTTACCTCTTCCACTAGATCTCAGGACAAAAACAGTAGGAGCCCTCAAGATTAGGATCAACCTTTTAAATGGCTAACTAGATATGATGATGATGATGATGGTTCTAATGAGAAGAGTAGAATTAGTATGTACCTAGAAAATTAACTCCCAATTAATACGAAATACTGATGATTGAATGTCTAAGAAGAATAGCCAAGTCGCAATTCCAAATCTAACTCCTCCTTTGCATCTCTAAATAAACTCATACCCAGGTCCAAACTTACAGTAGTATTCCCCCTTGTCATCAAAACCCTAGACTTGTCTTCCTGTGCTGCCAAGCTCTTCAGTACTCCATCACTCAGACTTGAAGGATCAAGCTGTAACTTTTCATCTTTTTTAGAGACTGCTGATGAGGTTGGTGATGAAGAGAAAGAAGCAGGAGATGGGGTCAGAAAGGAGTATTGGTAGGGCAAGAAACTAGCTGCAGGAGATGATAATGAGGGATTAGGGTTAGGGCTAGCGAAATCCCACGAAGGTGACTGTACTGATCTCAACTTGGCCCTATCTCTCCTATGAACGTTCATGTGACCCCCAAGAGCTTGTGCAGACTTGAACTGCTTCTTGCAAAAGCTACATGTGTAGTTTCTCTGAGGCCATGGAAACCCACAAGCACCGAGATCTCTTTCAGAGCTTAAGTTGCTGCTTTCCCTGAACTTGTCTCTTCTGATCAAATTCAGTTTCTCCATGGCAAGGAGCTTCTCAAGCAGTATAGTACTCTACCCCTTTTTTGGTGGTGGTGGTGGCTGATATATATATATATATGTGTATATATTTATAAACACACACACACACCCCCCAAGTTGAGTTGGTTAGGATTAAGATTTAAGAGAAACTGAGGTAATTAGTGTACAAAAAGGATCAAGTGGTACTTTAGAGTGAAGTTGACCTGCATTCACCTGGAAACTTGTGTTTCTATATCTGGGAATTACCTGGCGAATGTAATGTTGAAGGCTGAGCAATCCACCGCGCGTGCTTTCTTTTTTGCCAGAACCAGGGGGAGTGATTTAGCAGATTCTTAAAATGCTTACACCTTAAGTTACTTTTAGAGAATTTGTGGAATCAGACAGGGTGCTTAGAGTATATATTCAGATATTCACAAATGAGTGAATGTTTTTTCTTTTTTGGAGATGAATTAATTTTGTGCATATATTTGGGTAACACTGCTTTTTAAACAACCATTTAGAACAGCCAATGCATGGTCAAATTAACTAGTTTGCAACACAAAAATTTATTGTTTCCCAATGGTCAAATAAATAATTGATTTATAATTAATAAAAATAAATTTTGGGTAATAAAATATATTCGTCGGTCCAAAATGGTACGTTGTCAAAAAAAAAAAAAAAAAAAGGGAAAAGGAAAGAGAGAGACTTCTGCAACTTAATAATCATTTCTACAGTGCTGCATATGCTGAGTTTTACAGGTAATTGGTCAAAGTCAAACCTTTGTGGGTTAATTAAGAACTAAACAACCTCATAATGCCCATCATTGTAGAATATTAAATCAACTGCCTTGATGTTATTTCTTCTTTCAAGGAATTGGATTCAATATTTGCCATGGCAAAAAAGGTTAAAGAGTGTATGCAAAGTCAATTTCATTGTCAATCTTATAATGTCACGTTAGAGAAATGTTTGTGGAAAAACTGAAACTTTTAAAGGTACCACTGATGGTTAATGCATCGAAAAAAAAAATGAATAAAAGATTTTTTTTTTTTTTAATTTTTCCCCCCCTAAAAAACTCCCTACTCCTGATTAAGAGAGTGATTACTTCATGATTTTGCATAAACATTTATACCTCTATTTGCGATTGATAGAAATTAACATAGGTTATCCTTAATTTGGCTCAGCACTCTTAAAAAAAAAAAAATAAATAAATAAATCATTGGATGCGATTTTCACAATCTAGAAAAGATAAAATATACACAAATAACATAATTGTATCCCTATTTATAGAGAGATTATTTGACGAGTTCAAGCTCACAATCTTTACTCCAAATAAAACAATATTAATTATCATTAAAATAAAAATATTTTAGCTTTTTAAAAAAAAAAAATCAATTAGACAATCTTAATTACCCTTAATTACCGTTAGACTAACACTCCTAACTTAAGAGCTCTCATCTATCTGAAGAATAGTAACTCGGAAGTTGAAAGTCAACCAATGGGCAAGGTTGATATAAGAAAGAAAAAGGGCATTTTCAGACCCCAGATTTGGTTTGTGCTTGTACACTGCCTAGTTGAGCCTACAACTCAATTAATATTAAACACCGGTCAATGAAATACGTCAAAATTTACAATATATATATATATAACTCAATTAATATTAAACACAAGTCGATGAAATACATCAAAATTTACAATATATATGTATAATAACTATTTGCATTAACGGACATTCAGAGTTATTCATAAGAATGACAAAAAGATACAAAAATTCAACTTCCTTGAACAGAATCTACCAGACAAATTTTGACTTATCACACGAAGCAAATCTAAAACAATTTACTGAAAAAATTTCATATAAATAAACTAGGTAAAAAGTTTTTTCATCAAACTAGGTGAAAAGTTATTTTAATACAGCTACTATTAATTGTATTTTCAAATCATGTTAATTTTGTCAAATGAACCAAGAATTGAAAAAGAAACCTACGTTGAAATTGATACTGGTTTTGAAATACAAAGAAAAAAAAATAAATCAAGCCAATTAAGTAAGTTTAAAATTTAACATATATTTTAGAACTAAGCTTAGTTTTAGAAAGGGACTAAGTTGAAATTTGAGAAACGGTAAATTTTTAATGCCCATATAAAAACTCAAAATTTATCTACTATATCAGTATATTAAGGGGGGTGTTTGGTGTTATAAAAAGTGAGATAAAATGAGATAATTTGTGAATTCGTAATGCGTGCAGTGAGATAAATTTTAAAAATTTTCAGAGATTTTCAGAGTTTTTCAGTATTTTTCTGCAAAACAAACACCTCCTAAAACTCAAAGTAAAAAATACAAATATAGATAAATAACACAGTAACGTTTTATGATACTATACAACTTTATTAAATATGTTTTTGTAACAAATTTAAAATCTATTTTTATTGATGTAAAATGTTATATATACGATCCCTTGTATTACATTGGTTAATACTAGTGTGTGCGTTTATGTAAATAGTAATAAGTGGACATAAATTATAATACTAAACGGTTTGAAGAGTTAGGTCATAAATTCAGATTGAATTAAAACGGTTCATAACCAATTAAATAAGTTAGATAATATTAGTACAAAACTCACATTACATGTATAACAAGACACGTTATTTGAATGTTTTTTCATTATATTATCTCTATTTTAACAAATTATCTTCGTATTATTATTATTATTATTATGAAGAAGAAGAAAAAGAATAATTAGTTTCAAATTAAGAAATTTTAGGAAGGGCGAATAGGAGAAGTTAAAGAAATTTCGATGTATGAGTTGGAAAATGTTAAAGGGTACTTCAATTAAAAAAAAAAAAATTACAGACGCAGCTTTACATAAGCCACGATAAAAGATTTGAATCAGCAACAAAAATACAATTGCTTCAGCATAAAATGGATTTAAAACCCTCCATTAATAACTTGAAAGGCCGAAGGAAAATTGCAGGAATTTTTTGAATTAATTCAACCACTCACAAAATTTACTTAAAGTAAATACCCTAGAACTATGGAGAAATAACCTAAGACGAAGTAATGAAATTGATGTCTTTGCATTAACGTAAACGATTGAACAAAGAAAAATAATATGAAGCTTGATGCATTATTGTGAAGTGCTCATATGCTTCTCCACCCAATATGCTCATATGATCAGTTAGCTTGTGGGTAACAAGAAACTGAAGCCTGAGTTTTCCCAAA
Organism: Pouteria glomerata; assembly: GCA_035590655.1. Lineage (NCBI taxonomy): Eukaryota > Viridiplantae > Streptophyta > Magnoliopsida > Ericales > Sapotaceae > Pouteria > Pouteria glomerata. Next base: position 2,188,865 of record JAVXUM010000013.1, on the reverse strand, counting down.
TAAGAGAGAATGGTTCTAGGTCGGCAATGCCAACCTGATCCATTGATTTCAAGAGGTCATCAACTGAAAACGGAATACTGCGTAAAGGGAAGGATAAAATGAGTGGTGAAAAGTAACAAACAAGCAGAAATGCGCAGTAATAATTTTTAATCTCTTCTCTAACCTTGAATCATCATCCAGCAAAAAAGAACTTCTGATGGCATTGTTTGAATCTTCAGTCATTAGATCCCTCATGGTGGACATTACCTGTCAGTCCGAAAGTCACATAAAAGCAGAAGTAATCCCAATCAGACATACTTTCAGATTCCAGTCAATCCATTAGCATCTAATATATATGTATGTGCACATAATTTACAAGCATTTTTGGAAGAGGTATGCAAAATTATAATGGTAGACATTTCAAAGTTATCTTTATCCAGGTATAACGCTAACATAAAGTTTTTTGACCATAGTTTGACAAATATGTGTTGTCCTCAACATCTAACTTTCACCAATGCCAAACAGAGAGACTTTTTGCTAATTTAAACTCAAGAATTACTAGATATCAGAACGATAGAAAGCCCAACCAAGTTAAACACATCGGTAGAGACTTACACTTGGGGAAATACTGTGTGTTCCGTATTTGTCATCCCAATACATCATGCTGATTCGATAAAGTTGTTGTATACTAAGCACCTGTGGCCAAAGAAAAAATTTGACCTGATTCAGAGGAAAGGAAAATGTGCAGATTTAATAATTTTTCTGTTCATATATTTTAGTAGTTGACCACTTACCGGGCAGAGGTCATGACTTATTTCATCAAATGTCTTCTTTGACTTTTGATGTACAACCTAATCGGGGAACAGAGATTCAAGCATATTACATTTACAAATTATTACACTTCCAGACAATTAACAGAGATGGTTTTCCAATTTTTTCAGACCACTTGCAGTCCTTTGTTTGGTGTAATTATTGTAACCAATAGAACAGGACGCTCTTAAGCACTCAGAGCATGGAATTGCAATACCAGAAACTCAATGGCCTGTCTTATATGCTCGAGCTCATTCCACGCTGAACCTGCATACTGAAATTTTCATCTCCTTTAGGGCAGGGTGAAAATGATAGGAAGAAAAAATTACCGGGTGATAAAGAATCAAAACATGATTACCTCATCAGTTGCATTGTAGCACCAATGTTCCAGTTCAGCCAATCCTGCCTTGACATATTCACCATTACTAAATGAGCAGCATTCTCGTTTCAATAGAAGGCTACAGCCAAGAGGAAGAAACAAAAGTAACAACTTTATTCCAGAAAAAGAGTTTCCAAATCAAACGAATAGAGGTGGATGCTTCTAGACTCCTTACCTGTTGAATAATTGCACATTGATAAATGAAAATGTCGGTGTAAAAATTTTGCAAACTAAAAACGGGGGTACCTGAAATAAATTTAATGCAGAAAGTACCTTGGGTTAAATAATCTTAAGCAATGAAGAAACAACACAAAATACCACATAACAGAAACACAGAGAGCTACAAGGTTTTCTTTGTTAAAACAGGAGGAGGGAGGTGCCGGGGCAAATCAGAAGTTCTGATATATGACCGTTACTAGATTAATAATTGAATACTCCATTAAAAAGTTGAGAGAAAACAGAATTTACCATTTCTTTCATTGATAAGTAGCAACTTCCTAAAATTTTACCATCATTATCTTTGTTACTCCCAAGTATTACAATAAAAGTTTCATTTCCAGACGACAGCTATTGTTAAGTTTGTAAATATGTTGGGAAAAAGCATTACTTAACACACATGATGATCATTATTGCATTAATTATAAAATTCTTGTGACAAATATCACATTTTATTTTAATAAAACCAGTCAATTTTTTAGCCACTATCTTATCAAAAAAATTCAAAAAAAATTAGATAGAGGGACAACTTTAATACTTATATTATTATTATTCTCTTAACAAGCCCCCCTTATCGAGTTGGGGGTGAGAATTAAAATTAGGACCTTCGACTTCTGATACTATTTTTAATATATTTTTGTGCTTGTGGTTGTTTTTGCATACATACTGATCCTAACAATGACATCATAAAACATGTTAAAAATAACAATCCAAAACAAAAATTCAACCAGTAAAAGAAGAAAAACACATGAACAGATATATATAATTTTAGCAAATACTGCACTTACATGATTGGCTTTCAATGCATTCAAGAAATTTCCAAGGCTCTTTACTATCCCTTGCCAATGAGCAATCAAACTCTCCTCAGCAGTGGCATTTGCAAGGGTACGGGCTGTTCCCTCTAATAAACTCCCTCTGGATATTCTTGGTGCCTAGACCATTCAAGTAAATGCATATATATGAAGTGATTTAGTAAGAGTAAAAGAAATTATTCTTTCAAAAAAATAAATAAAATAAGTGGTGAAAATAGTTACATATCATTATATTTGTTCTGCTTCAAACATATAATTTCTTTAACTAAAACACTTGACCTGAATGCACAATCCAAGCAGTGGAGAAATCTGCTTTTTTAGGTTTTCCCGGATCATCCCATATATCTTATCCAAATACGCTGACAGTTGCTGTTTAAAAAGCAATGCAGGGTACTTGGCTTCTATTTGTTGTAAAGTATCCCCTCCACTAGTCAACTCACGATTCGCAAGAGGATTGACGCCATGTGGACTTCCACGGAAACTCTAGAAATAATACTGCAACCTTTGAGATAGAATGCCATAAACTTTAATTGCAAAAGGGAAGCTTCTATTCTTTTACCAATGTCATCCTCCTTAACAGAGAAGCCGATGATGCTTGCCGGTGTTGTGGAGACACCCCTGCTGCACCACCTTCCTTGAATGTATGTTGCAGCAAGAACAACAGCATTGATGCATTGGATAGCCAATAGGCCAAGTTATCATTGTTGTCCTGAGTCTTCAATTCACAAAAGTAACTCTCAAATTCTAAAGACAAATTAGCATTGCCTCAACTAAGCATTAAGCTTGCAATTAATACCTCAATAGCTTGTTATGATTCGGATAATTTGATCAAAAATGCTAGTCTTTTCAACTTCAAATGACCCCCACTGCCTAAGGCACTTGTATATGATACAGGCAGCAACAGGTCTCCCACTAGTGAAGCCTAGGTGCTGAGTTATACATCGGCTGAGCAACTCCTGACACTCCTGCTGCTTCTCATTAAGTGATTTCTGTGGTCCGTCCACCTGTGACAGATCCCTTGACTTAATTGACACACTATGCAGATCCTAGTAAATCTCAGATGGTCAGAAAAAATCTGATTGCACAATTGAAAAAAATAAATAGCCTCCACATGGGATCATCAAGCAATTAACTTACCGCAGCCCTTTTCGTAGTTTCCACACCCTTCCAATTGTCAGACAAGAACATGGTCATACAAGATAAAAGTGATTAGCAATTCACAGTTCAATACGCATAACCCTTCTTAAGGATTACCTGAATAATTGATATCGAGCATCCTGAGAGGAGCTTATTAATTTGTGTCATAGTCAAAGCCTGCTGACAAAGAACTTTATTTTCTGACTGTATGTTGGTGAGCTTCTCTTCAAGCCTAACCGCAGAATTACAAAAATTCCATTAACTGCACCCCCTAAATGGTAACCAACGAAAATTGCTATTTTCTGTGGACAAGTGCATTACCAATAGCCAATCGGTAGGGGGCCCACTGATATTGTTTGCTAGAGTTACGAAGACATTGGCATCATTGTTATTCATGTTACAAATTAAAACTGGTATGGAAGTTAAGGAAAACTTCGCTATATCCATAAAGACATTGAGAACATTATGAAATGGTGTTATTTTTGGTAAGGCAAGATGGTGCAATGTATCCGTGTTTTTTGATCCCATTGAAGAGAAGATAATGATTATCAATTTCATATAAGCCCAACAGGCATGCCCTTAAGCAAGTGCAATGCATGAATAATTACTAAATCAATTTATTTTTTAATTTTTAATTTTTTTTTATAAACTACGATAATGTTATTAATCAAAATAAGAAAACACAATCAAAGAGGCTAAGAAGACCTCATTATAGTAAATCTCATAAAAAAAACTATACCTACAAGATTCCTTCCAACTCATTCTAATTAAAAACAGGGGAGCACCTTTAAAGGCAAGAGAAACTGAAGCCCATAACAAAGCCCGGAACTTACACTTCTCCCACAATTCTTCCTTACAAATCTCCTTATCATAAAAAATTCGCATGTTTTTTTCTATCCAAATATTCCACGGTAATGCAAATACTGCACAATTCCCCAAAATAATTGCCTTCTCTCCTCTGCTGAAGGCCCGAAAATGTAGGATGAAAAATGTATGACAAAAATATTGCAGTAATTTTGAGGACAAACCCAATTCTCACCAGATTCCATGAAGAGCTTGTTCCACAAGAATGTTGCCGCATGACAGTGAATAAATAAATGGTCACTAGATTCAGCATTATCACACACCAATTTGGAGAGATACGTGAGCCTTTTCTCCTTCTTTTGAGCATGTCACAAGTATTGAGCTTCTGATGAGTCACTAACCAAGCAAAAATTTGGACCTTAATAGGCGCCTTAGCTTTCCAAATCATCTCAGCAGGAAGGAAATGATTTAAATTAGAGAAATTGATTAAAGACTGGAAAAGTGATTTACAAGAGAACACAGCAGAATCATCCAGCCCCCAAAATAATTTATCAGAGATGGGTGGTCTTCTAAGAGAAATTCCTTCCAAAATATCAAGAAGCATTACAAGATCACAAGACTCTATATCTGTCAAATTGGATAGAAATTGAAGTTCCAGATTAAAGAAGATGAAGCAGTGTCACTAGAGATCATATAAAGAAGATGGAACATGAACGATTCTTGGACATCCTATACAGATTTGGAAGCTGAATAGCTGAGGACCTCTCCACTTATCTTCCCAAAACAAGATAGACTGTCTATTACAAAATACACAATTACTATAATGATAAAGCATTGGATAGCATCTAGATATGCTTTTCCATGGATTTCTTTGAGTCCCACTGACAGCTAAACTAAAGTCCCATCCATTGTTTGACAATCCATACTTCTGATAACTGGAAACTATAAAGAATTTTGTTCACTTTTGATAGCTTTTCTAGGCTCAAGCTCGATTCTAAACGAGCCACAAATCAAACTCAATTAGAGCTCGTTTTGGTCACGAGCCGAGCTCGAGCAATTGGAAAAAGCTCGGCTAGTGGCCAACCCTAAATATGAATACAAAGAATAGATAACCCTATTTAGATCTCAAACAACTTACTTATACACACACTTTGGTAGATTTTAATATGTACTCCTAGACATTTGGTGCATTGGCTTTCCCTCATTATGCTCTTATGCCACTTTAAAAAAACGCAACAACTTAATTTCACAAAGCCTTAGTCCTAACTTTTATGCCACTTACAAAACCATTCCATATTATCCCTGAAACATTTCAAAAAAATGTCTCTTTCCAAATAATGAAACAACCCACCAAGATGAAATTTTATTTCTTGCTACTGACACATAAAAGGGATTCAATTTGCTTTGTGTCTGCTTCACAATATCTTCCAACATATACTCCACATGCCCATTCAAAGTATATGAGTCTTTCCTCTAATTCCAGCTGTTCTAAAATTTTCCAATTGAAAACCTCAATGTAGAAATGGTTTACAGGAAAGACACAGTTACAATGGCATATGTTAGAAATAAATAAATAAATGAAAACCAATTGACTTTCAGGTCTAGAGTCAAATAAATCATTTTGGAATAATCCACTATTGTGTATCATTAACTACCGATGCATAAAAGAGATCCAATTTTCCCTTTTTTTATAATTAAAATTTATTAAGAAAAAGGCAATGAGAATTGTCGCTTCTTGACCAAAATATAATCCTTCACCATTCCCTATGAGTAGGGCAACATGTACAGATACGAATGCAATACAACCAGAAAGTAAAGTATTTCTTCAAAGAGAACTTCCCAAAATATTCACACTAAATCAATAAGCTCGCCTCAAACCATTTAGCCTATAAAAACTTCCTATATAATTCAGGTACTAAAGTGGGGATCAACAATTTGATGAGCTTTTCTCAAGCCCATTTAGCATATAAGGCCTCTACATAATTCAGCTACTAAGGTGGTGACGAACAATTTGATGATCTAGCCATCAAAGAACACGAGTAGATCACATCACTTCTGCCTAAGCAAATGATATTTTATCCTTTGGACTTACCATTTATTTGTAGAATGACCCCACTCTATTCTTCAGCCTACTTATTAATCAAATCATCCCTGGTTTTCGTACTTAGTTGTGGGTAGACCAACAGTGGGCCTTTTAGTTATGGTGCAAATAGGTAGCTTCTGCTTTGTTATCATGATGTCATCTTTGGTCAGCTCCACTAGTGCTTAGAGAGATTTACAACATTCTAAAGAACTTTCTAGATAGCCTTCTGAAATTTCAGTTGCCTGGACATGATATTTTCAACAATCAAAGACAGCATGACAATGGATCATATACTACTTAGGATTTTCTATTTAAAAGCGCCATTTGCTTTATCCCACTGGGCCATGAAATTATCAACTCCAACAAGGTTCACAACATTTTAGTGAATATATACCTATGATATACTCTTCTGAAATTTCAAGCTTTCCGCTCCCACATAACAACTAACAACCTATTTAGACGAATATGGAACAAAGGCATAGAATTTAAAGAAGAGAACAAGACACACAACATGATCCATATAAACCAGACGACGAATGTCTGTCATGAATAATAGACCAGAACCAATTTTGGCTCCCAATGTAACCACTTAACAACCTATAACGAATACAGAACAAAGGCACAGAATTTAAAGAAGAGACAAGGTATGCAACACGATGGACAAAAGCACAAGACAAATGTCTATTATGTATAATAGACCAAAACCAACAAAAAAGAACAAAGAATTATCAAAGATAGAAGAAGTGGAGGAAAACCTGACGAAAAGGACTCAGATGATGCTGCTTTATGCGGGCTTTCCACTGGTACTAGTGTGGGAGGGGAAATAACATCTTTTCTTCCATGGAGATAGATTTACAAACCCACTCATATATCATGTGAAAAATAGAAGAAATCAGAGAGCTAGAAACTAGATGGAATAAGAGAAAACCTGGCTCATGGTACCATTCAAGTGGTCTACACTAGAAATCAATAAGCCCAAGAACAAATTAGTTTGGAAGGACCAAAATCAAATCCTTAATTCCTAATATCAAAAGCCCAACTGGATTAGCAAGATATTTGATGCATGTCAGCAAGATGGCGGGAAATCAACAGTATCCCTAAATGCGTGGCATGTTGCTAGAGCTAGAGGTCACACTATTTTGGCAGGTAGCATATCAAAATGCTATTCAGGAGAGTTAGTAACTACAAGAAAAAGGTTGTTAAAACTCATCAAAGCACCCCCAACAAGTTCCATTATAAAGCTGAACAAAGTCATACATTTGACACTTCTCTTTCTAATACTGAAATATTGACATTTTACAAATATTGAAATACTTACCCAAGCATTTCTCAAATTTTCTCAAGAGTTAACTTGTTTCAAAAGCCTATAAGTTAGAAGGAATTTCTGTAGAATAAGATATTCACCATGGAATTTACTCTCTTTTATTTTAGTAAATACAACTCAACTCACCAAGTCAAAACTTGAGAGTGGGGTAGTGGTCACCAAGGCAATTATTGAAACTGAAAATACATAATTCCCCAAATGTTTCGCAAACAGTACTAGATCTGACTCCATACAGTAGTCATGTGATGAGAAAAGAAAATATCATCTGAATACAGAATGATAGACTACATGGATTTTTCAAAACAAAATTATAAGGAATTGACATTGGACACCAACTGTATATCAATTAAGACGTCGACTAAGTTTAAACTCAAATAAAATATCAGATTTAAAGGAAAAAACTCGTAAGCTAAAGAGATATCCATTTCGTTTCATTTGGAGCACAAGAAACAAGCTATTAAGGTGTGGTACCCACAGTAAATAGCTAACTGCACACATATAATTAAGCTAACAACTAGCTAAGAGGAATATAGATGCAACAGATTGAATTAGCAAGTTCCATCAGAAGAAGTCATCAAATGCCCCCTCCAGGTCACTTTCCCAATTCTCAGCTCCTGCACAAAGCAACATCAAGAGAAACAAATGTATAATACAGTTAGTTTCAACATGATTTATTCAACTAAAACTGACTTCTAATTTTGGAACACAGTAAAGTGATATCTAAAGATCAATATGAATGGGTTGATGCACTAGAAAGTTTCTCATCCTCATCCCTTGGTCATAGCTTATATTTTCTATATCAACTAACAACAGAGTTTCTAATGAGACAGGAGACACTAAGAAAACTAGACTGACCTGAGACTTCAGCTGCTGAAAGATCCTGAACTATCAACTGGAACGCATTGGGATGGAGGGAATAGAAGTTTGTTGGAGTTGAAGTGGGAGCTGGAAAAGTGAAATCAGAGTCAGTGGATGTGGTATCGGAGGAAGCAGATTTTGCATCAACCTGATCATCTCTAGCAATGAATCCTTTAGTTGAACTCGAATTGGATGAGGTACACAAGATCATTTTCAACTCCGAAACTTGGTCCGACATGCAGTGTATCACCCTGAGACACACTAGATCATAACTAGTATTAGTCAAATGACATGTGGGAACTATTTTAAATTATACTGATTCTTAGTTATTAGATATAACTCCCAACAACTTATTGCAAATATCTATCTCAGATATCTATAGAAGATGAAATAGTTGGTTTCAACTAATACTCCACATTTTCAGCAATCCCTTTCAAATATTCTTGTTGATTTGTTTCTTATATTTCTTACCTGCTTCTTTCCATTTGCTTGAATTTACAAACTTGACTCCAGAATGGAGATGGATTACAGAGCTGACGCAAAATATATCTCCTCCAATGACCAAAAATACGTAAACGTGCAAGTACTGATTTCTCATCAATCTAATGAATAAAGTTAGACATATGGGAGAACAAAAGATGCCACAAATAAAAGAATAAAGGTTTCCCTCAAGTTGCACCATTGCAATTCCTAGGATTCTTAATTTCCTTTAACGGTGATGTTTCAATTTCCTCACAAGTGATATACAGGGAGATTTTGAAAAATGTCACTAATTTACTAATTTATGCAACAGTGCATGGGAGAACAAGAGATGTCACAAATAAAAGTTAAAAGATATTAAAATAATAGAGGTTTCCCTCAAGTTGCACCATTTCAATTCCTGTGATTCTTAGTTCACTTCAAAGTTGATGCTTCAATCATTTCTTATAAGAAATATACAGGGAGATATTTTGAAAAAAAAATTCGTTAAGTAACTAATTTTGCAAAAGAGCATTGGTGTACATATGACATCTACTCTTCCTACTACAACCATTTCACTTTTAGAATTTCCTTGCAGCAGTCCTACCAGAGTCCATTCCATATTAATTAATTTGACTAATAGATAAAATTCAATGCATGCGTTGACCTGCCTGTTGGACAAAATTTGAAAAAAAAAAAAAAAAGCCTTTGGAACGCATTTTTCTTCTCCTCTTCTCCCCCCTATGGCTCATTAATTGAGAGTTTTAGAATGTTTAGGGTTTATTTGGAGTGATAAAAAGCGAGATAAAGTAAAATGAGTTGTGGTTTCGTAATTCGTACAATGAGATAAAAAGTAAATAAATTTTAAAGGTTTTCAAAGATTTTCAGTGGTTTATACCAAACCAAGCGCACCCTTAATGTCGTGGAAATTCTGTCAATTAGCACATTGTGCATTAGGAATTTTGCGGGGCAAAAGAACGCATTTTTTGAGGCCCATTCAAAGTTTGATTTTCTGAATACATCATAGCTTATAAATAATTGTTGTTTCACCAAGAAATCTAGTATTTTTTAATAACTAACAAGTAACAGCATAATGCTAAACGTTGCAGAGAGGTGTGTTTACACACTGATGCACATCTGAGCTGACCACGACAGCACATGATGTTCAATCCCTCCTAGAATGAATTATTATCTCCTTCATCTGGTTGCTACAGTAGAAAGCTCAGGGAACTGGACTGTGAACCTTGTTGGCACTCTAGACACATGTTTGCCACTTCTTGGAAGTGATGACAATTCAAGAATAGATTTCATAATGTCAAACACTCAGCTTAAAATAAGAAAACAAATGTCAATGTTGAACCTTCAAAGGAAAATTTAATACGTGTTTGCAACATGCAAAGGAAGCTTCTTCAATGCAGGAATATCATAAAGTTGCAGGGCAAATAAATCCTACAGGGTACAATGTATACAATATTTGTTTGGAGTAATTGTAGTTAAGAAAATTTTCCCCAGTTCTCTCTTGTGGACCAAGCTTAATATACCATTAATCCATGGCCAAAGGAGATTCCATGGTAGATTCTGGTGGAATAAAATTAAAATTTGAGCTTCTGATATAAATCGCCTTTTTTTTTTCCTTTATTTAAGGTCTTGACTTAAGTTCGTAGCTCATGTAATTCGAACTGTTCTTGCACAAAACTGCAGAAATTTGCTTCCAAATAAGATTCTGTAACTTGCATCCTTTGATTGAATTTTCTTAGGGGCATTATCAATTGTAGCCATTGGACTCTACTACACTATGTTCAAAAATATTGAAGTTAGCCTCAAAAACAGTTTCTAAAACTACAAGTAGAACAATATATGCATATATGCCTATACAATGAAAATCAAAATCTCAATCATAAGTAAACTCTAAAAGCACAAGCACATATACAGAAGGGTACAAAAAACGAACACACCAAAAACTTCTTTCAAAAATTTCAACACACCATGCTCAGACATGTATATATATAAATGAAAATTTATGTATAGTAACAAATCAAAGAACATGTTTTTCACTTTATTTTGATCAAAAGGCAAATCAAAACTTTCAAACAACCCCCCAAAAAAAAAAACATCTTGACGTGGCTGTAAGTAATTCTTAGCCCTAGTATGAACTTCACATTAAAAACACCTTTCTTTATGGTGATTTTTAAGAAGAAGCATACAAGGATCAACCACTAGGTTATGTCATAGTTGCCAGTATCTTCTTTGTAAACTGCTTAAAGCTTTAATGTTTATATTACTTCTAATTGTGTTTCACGAGAGAACCAAATACATTAAAGTTGATTGTCATTTTATTAGAGAGAATATTTTACAGAATGTGATTTAAACTGGTCATGTGAAGTATGAAGACCAGCTTGCTAATTTATTTACCAAAGGTTTCAAGGGATCTAAAGTGAGATTTATTTGTACCAAACTTGGAACATATGTTATATATGCTCCAGATTGAGGGAGAGTATTAATGTACTAGTATTTATCCGTGCCAAAGACACGGGATTGAAAAATAAGTAGCAGCCGTTAATCTAATTTGTTTAATAACAGCCGTTGATCTAAAATATAAATGTCAAATCAATGACCTAATTTGTTATATAGATGTTAATGCATGTGACTTTGTTTATAGGATAATTTAGTCTGCACAGATTATGTGTATTTAGTATAAATATAAACGTAGACTATGGGTCTCTATCATTCCATCAATACCTAATCTTAACACTTTAAAACCATGAATGTACTCAACCTTAAAAGCTTATGCACTAATGCTACCTGTTCAGAGATTCCTGAAGTTGATGAACTCTTTTTTCAGTTTCTTCTAACATCTTGCGCCTTTCTTCACTTGATTCTAGAGCTTCTGCACATTTCCTTTCAAAATCATCAGCCCGTTGTTTCTCCAATTGCAACAAATCCTATACAACAAAAGACCATGACAAAAATTAAAGAAATAAAATAGGTAGAACGTAGCAAGGCTCAAAAAACTTGAGGAAAGAAAAATACTAAACGACAAGGAGAGGATTTATTTAGGCAACATGAAACATGCCAGCTAAATGGACAAGATAAAACGGAAAACTCATGATGTAAATGAAACAAATAGATTAATTGGACAGCTAATACACCTGTTAATAAGTATCCTATCTGCATGTCACATGGAATTCTTAAAATATACTTTAGTTTCATGCGATCAACATACACAAATAAAAATTTGAGAAAAATACGACAGAAAGACTGACATCCATTACAACAAAAAATGCTGACCTAGTGACACAAGGCCAGTCTCACCTGTCTCAACCCAGCATTCAAACCAAATGATAATGCAACCTAGGATTTGTATAAGGTTTACAAACTCTTTTTGGAAAAGGTTAATGTTTGTTAATGATTCCTATAATCACCTGTTCAAAAAGTGACATATAATGCCGAAAGAAAGAGAAACTTTAAAACTGCAAGCAAGCAAGATATGTTATTGAAAGGCTTGAATTCTCATCATATAAGCATTAAAATGTGGAATCCACAAACAAGTAATTGGAAATTAAACACAGAAGAAGCACACATATTAAGGGACATTTCAATTTGTTAAGGGTATAAATAATATAACTAGTAAGCTAGCCCCTCCCTAACAGCTTGAGCTCAAATCTTAATTACAGAATCACTTTGTAATGAAAGATTTGAGTCCCCTTCGCTATTTTTTGTGGGCAGTAAAGTAGTTTTGTCTCCTAAGGGTTACCTTTCTCACAATCTAAGTGTATTTATGGTGTCTTTATTATTATTTTTTTATAAGTATAAAATTAATTAATGAGGCACTAAGAACATTCCAGAAAAACAAGCCTATTTATCCTTACACTATCATGCCCCCCGCCAAAAAAAAAAAAAAAGAATTAATGTCAGGCTCTATACCACCCTTTAATCAGCTACAAAGTGTTGATATAAAAGAACTCTTCACTCTGTGTAGCGGCATCTTTGTGCCTCGAAATATTCTTCTATTATGCTTCTTCCATATTAATCAAAATAAACAAAATGGGGCCACTCGCCAAGCCTCTCTTCTTCGCATCTCGAGACTGTTAACCTCACCAAGTAATAAAATATTCTTCACATCCTGAACCCCACTGCATTACAAAGCTTGCTAGCAATAAGACCCATAATTTTTTCATCCGCCCACAATGTATAAATATTTGATTTATGGATTCCCCTCTTACTTTGCACAAACAACACCTATTGACTAGCGTATGCCTTTCAACTAAAAATTGTCAACAGTTAGAATTTTTCCTCATACCACACCATAACAAGAATGCAACTTTTGAGAGAACTCCTACCCCCCACCCCAAATCTTTCCCAACAGGAAATCTGCCTCTCTATTCCGATCCAAAGATTTGTACATAGATTTTACCTCGAACTCTCCAGACTTTTGGTGTCCTTGCACATTCTCATTTATCAGATTCTTAGACTATTGATGCTCTTCTAGAGCTTAATGCTCATTATTCTTCTTATGATGGCTCTCTCTTATCTGATATTACTTAGTATTGCACCATTATTGTCAATTTAGCGTATTTTATTGTCACTCACCCACATACCTCTTATAGTGTTCATATAGTTAGCCAATTTGTTGCTTCACCTACCATTATAAATTGACAAATTGTTCTTCACACCCTTCACTGTCATAGGTGGACCATGCATCTGAGTTTGTTATTTCCTTATTATTTGTATTTGGAACTGCGAGCTTATTTGGATGCTAATTGGCCTGACAACTCAAATGTATAGCAAGTCCGCAATTTGATTTGTCTTTTCCTTGGTGACTCATTGGAAAACAAACCCTAAAGTAGATCAGTGAAAAACGACAAATAAGAAACAATCACATGTATACATAGATTTATGTGGTTCACCCAATAATGACAGGCTACGACCATGGGGTCACTGGTTTTCTCAATATACTTTTAGGGAAAACAAAAGAAAAGTCTCAGAAATTACACATGTGGCAACCCTTTTTTTCTTTATATACACCATAAACCAGGCCTATCGGTTATAGGTGTGAAACCACCAAAATACTGCCAGAAAATTTTTAAAACAAGTCACCAAAATACCCCTTGTGATACATAGGGAAAGTGTAGTGTCATCAGGCTCCACACTACCCAACAAATCTTCCACTTGGAGACAAATCCCAATACATGAACCTTTAAACTCCCACAACAAAGCCATTATAGACTCTATAGGGTCCTGCCAACTCAAACACAACATGATATTAACTTTTTCAATTATCATCACTCTCTAATGTTCGAGTCATTAATCTACCTTCCATCTCACATAAGTGAATCTTTGGGTTGGCTACCTATTTATTAGTTTAAACAATAAACGTATCCAAAAATAAAATGGTGAAACACCATTAGAGACTTTAGTCCGAGAAATTACTTCTAACTTGTTTGTAACTATGTGCAGCTCCTTTAACTTACCTTTGGAAGAGCAAACTATTAGATTCCAGCATGATTAATGTTAATTATGTTACATCACAGCTGAGGAAATCTCTTGCCAGAGGTTTTAAGCCATATAAAGATTTAGACATATGGAACTATCAAACATATGCATGTATTGACGTAAGCTGCTCTGTCTTCTAATTTTTCAATTTTACTCCTTCTGACTTCTAATTTTTCAATTTTACTCCCTCTTGAAAATCTTTATCAGGTTTTAGTCTCTCGAGGTTTTTATCTTCATTGTCGTGTATTTGTTCACTGCAGAGGAAATCTAGGGGCAGTGTGTAAGGAAATGACGACCAACTAGAAAAAGATATTGGTCAAGGGTAAAATATGTAACCAGAATTACCTTCAAGTTTTCCACCTCAGTGGTCAGAGTCTCAATATTCTTGGTATCTTGAACAAGAACTGGAGGTTCTTTGACAACAGACAATGCTTCTTCAATTGCCTTCTGAGCAGCCTCACGTTCCTTAAGAAGCAATTCATTTGTTTCTTCAACTTTTTTTTGCATAGCTTGCAAGGAATTTTGCAACTTCGCTATCTCCCTCCCCTTTGCTTCTTCCAAATCAGTCTGTACACATGATTTTAAAATTTGATTTGAAAGGCATAAAAACATGCAGCATGACTTCTATCATATGGAATAATTACCACAATCCAAGCAATTGCTCAGTAAAAGACGGAGAATAATCTGTATTTGCTTACTATCAAAGGATAGAATAGTTAGATCTGGATTACAGCCGTGTCTTTCAAACATTTTTGCAGGCTTCAGTGCCCAACTTATATTGTCATCATAGAAAAGCCATAGACAAGTTCAATACATTCTGCAGAAAAGGGAAAGTAGTACATGTATTACCCTCAAGCGTTTTTCCGACTGTAAACGCCATGTGAGTTCTTTCACCTGCTTCTCAAGCTTATACTTTGCTTCTTTGAGTGCCCCTGTTTCTCTTGCAGCCTGAAAATAATACAAATGCACTAAATGAATAAAAGAAGGCAGCTAGATAAATAAAAAGGGCAACCCATTACATACGTCTCCCACATTACGGGGTATGGGAGGGTCAGAGGCAGCTAAATAAATGCAAACTTCCAAATCGAAATCTAGCAATAATACCAAGTATTAACTTCTATGCTCCATAAACACAACAATACGTGCCATGCCTTGAATAAATCAGGCAAACGTCTGCGGATGGGTGTATAGATTTAAGTAAGTCTATTTTTGATATCCAACAAAAATGTTTCATCTATTAAATGAAAATGCCTTTCATCGGCATTTTAAACATACCACACAGATGCCTTGCCAATGCATGGATATCCATTACTGCCACTTCAAATATCCCCAAAGTAATTAAAAATGGCCTCATTCTCTAAGCAATTAAAAATGGCCACATTCTCTAGGCAATATCTAAGCATAAACAATTTGATTAGAACTCATCATTGAAACTACATATCGCAGAAATTGAGAGAATTCTGGGTGCTTATTGAATTATATGTATTACAACTCCAATATCATAACACTAACACCTACCATCTTCAGATTTCGAAGCTCTCTCCTGGCAATTCTCCCCCGCCATCTGCATTGTGTAACAATTGATGCCCATTTGAGCTTCTTGGAATATGAATAAGCTCTATGACCACGCCAATGGGCCTGCATTTATTTATTTTAAGTAAATTTCATATTTTGGAGCACAATATAACAATACAGAAACAACTAGTCAATAACCTGAATAACAATTGATGCTTTTGTCTGCTTTCTGCATCTGAATTCATTACGAGCAACCATTGATCTCAAACCTGTCTGTAAGACAAGAACCGAGAACATGAATCTGGTATACACCATTCTAGCTAAGTGCCTACGTAAATTCCTCTGAATCTTGAGAGCAGCTCCCTCCCTTTTCAAATTCTTATATAATTTGCTGGCTAGCCTTCCTAAAAGTCAACCAAATAAGAAGTGTTGAAGTTATGTATGATATATAAGAAGAAAGGGAATGGAAGGACAAGTCCAATCGTGCAAGGACAAGAAAGAGAAATAAATAATAAAGAAAAAAAATGGACGGTAAGAAGATAAAATCCTCCCATCAAGTCATCAACTGATGCAAGTGCAGAAGCATGCTTTGGAAATGACAGTACTTTTAACAAGGGAAAGTTTCCATGCTTTAAAGATTTGCTGACACACCTCTACATAAAGATTGCATGCGAATGGTAGCCTGCACCAAAGCAATAAACTGTCTGCGAGCAATATGGCTTCTACTCTTCCTTTGAATAGTCTTGGCTGCATTGCTAAGTTTTTCTACTCTACGCATATCTAGATCAGCCATCTGGCCAGCTCTTAAGAACACCTTTGTTTTTCCTATCTGCAAAACCATTTCCAAAGTTCAAATCCATAAATGTAAAAAGTATCTAGAAAGCACAAAAATATAAACCAAGCAGCAGTAATATCACACAATTTTTTTAGCTATATGAAATGACCTGGGAGAAAGTACGAAGCATAACAATTCAAAACACCTCTACCCCCACAGGAACACAATGACGCCAGCAGCGGAAGTTATCTCATTTTAATTTAAAATACATGGAGGATGGTAAGTTATCTATGACTTGCATATACGTTTCGAGGTTATTATCTTAAGATAGGTGAACACATGATTAAGTTTCTATGCAGCATTATTGCACGGATAACAACATGACCTTATCAAATAATATAGCAATCACCTGCACCAGAACATAGCTAACACAATTCAATAAAAAGAAACATAGCTGAGTGTAGTATTATGGAATTAATCCCTAAAGTTTAGGTATTAGTTTCTCTTTTTCTCTAGATTCTGTTTTTTCCTTATTAAGTTAGTTTCTAGTTTTTGTTATTCTCCCTTGATTAAATGGATTTGTTTGTTACTGGAATCAAGAAAGATGAGCAGCTGATCTATTGCTACTTTCTTCTATAAATTGTAGCTGTTTTCTGATTATAAAAAAATAAGAAAAAATGGAGTTTTCCTCTCTATAATTCTGCATGGTATCAGAGCTTAAACTAAAACCTAACTCCCCTTCTTTTCTTCCTGTTTTTCAACCCTGAAATCAAAAATCCTCTTATGCCAAAATACAGCCCGGCCATCAGAATGGATACCGAAAAACAAGCATCAGCCTCTGAAATCACGAGTCCACACAGCCATGGACTAACGTACAGCTCTCATCTCACCATTACAGGTCACAAACTGAATGGGAAAATTTTTCTCCAGTGGTCACAATCCATCATGATATTCATATGTGTCAAAGGCAAGGATGACAAGCTCACTGGAGCTGCATCTCCTCCTGCAAAGGAAGATCCAAAGTTCCAAGGATAGAAGGCAGAAAGCAACATGGTCATGTCATGGTTGATAAGTTCCATGAACGACATAGGAGAGAATTTTCTTCTCTATGAAACTGCAAAGGAAATCTGCGAAGCTGCAAGAGAGAGACATTCAGCCAATGAAAATACAGAAGCTATTTGAAATCAAAGTCTTCTCCATGATTTGTGTCAAGGTGACCCCCCAGTCACTCAATATTTCAATCTCCTTATTTGATGTTGGCAACAATTAGATATGTTTGATACATATGACTGGTACTGCCCGTTCGATGGTGCTAGATACAAAAAGATAGTTGAAAAGAAACAAGTTTATAAGTTCTTATTAGGTCTGAATAAGATCCTTGACGATGTTCGAGGCAGAACAATGGGAACAAAACCTCTTCCCAACCTTCGAGAAGTCTTCTCTAACGTTCACCACATGGAGAGTAGAAAGAGGTTTATGATGGGGTCACCAAACCATCAAACTACCACCAAGAGTTCTGCCCTTGCTGCACGTGAAGCTCCATATCAGACTCCAGACAATTGACAAAAGAAGCAAGGAAGACCTTTGTGTGATCACTGTCACAAACCTGGCCACGCCAAGGATACATGTTGGACAGTTGGAAGATACTCAGCACACCAACAAACTGGAAACCACAAATGCCACCTGAAGGCCAAAGTTTCATGACCAGCAGTGAGGAGAAGATACCATTCGAGACCACACTCTATAGCAAACAGCAGATTGAGCTTCTTCAGTAGATGTTTAGCCACCAAACAACATCCTCCACTCCAATTCCTGCTGAGAACATCATAGGAACTGGTTTTGTTGCTCCAAACAGGTAACTTTACTGTGGCCTTAAGCACCCAAATGAAGGTACACAGCTCTTTTATTGTAAACAATGGCACATCAGATCATATGAATAAAAGAGATTAGGAAGGTTGTTCCATAAAATCTCTCTAGTTTATTTTTTTGTTTTTGTTACTCTCCATAGATTTAAGGGATTTGTTTGTTACTGGAATCAAGGAAGATGAATTGAATAGCAGATCTTTTGCTACTTTCTTCTATAAATTGTAGCTGTTTTCTGATTATAAAAAAAAATAAGAAAAAAATGGAGTTTTCCTCTCTATAATTCTGCACTAAGTTCCGAAATTAAGTATAATAAAAGCGTATGATAGTTAAACAAGTACAAGAGGAGGCAAACATAATTTAAAACTTCGTGTAATAATATAAGGATAATTAATAGCTTCAAAAACAGGGAAAAAAAATTGTCTACATTCGAAGGTGGTCACAAGAGAGAAAGAGCATCCTAAGTCCAAGCTTGCATGTTCCATTAAAACTTAAACTCATGAGCCTGCCCAGCAGTGATGTTTTAAAGTCCAAGGTGTTTCAATCGCCTCACCTATTAAATGAGTCTAAAAGTAAATAAAAATAAAATATAGAGCTTTTAGTAACTCACTTTCAAGCATATGTTAATATCAGATTAAAAGTTTCCTAGTGCCTATTATATGTGAACTGCAAGCACTTACTTGAGGCCAATATGTAAATCAGAAATTGGACTTGCATGTGACAGTATGATTATAAACTTTTAGTCCACAAAGAATAGCCTCTTATCAACAAGTAAAGACAATTTTATATTACCTGATAACCCGTAAGCCCAGACTTGTCCAAAATCTTTTTGCACGCGGCCTTTTCGTCATTACTGCTCACACATGGAATAAATCTAGATATTAGATTCAAACCACTTCAAATAAGAAACTTAGCTTGATCTTCCAAGTTGACCAAGCACCCAAAAAGAATGTTCAAAAACTACCGTGATTATTATTCTATCTGTTCAGAATATAAACTAATACTTACTTCCCTTCCAAAAACTCAGGAGCAAGAATGCCAAATCGATTTAGAAACTCCAAGAAAGTCTTATGAGTGGGGTATCCAGCACAACTGATTCTAATTGCCTCAAGAACACCCTAAATTGACAAAAAAGAGCATAAAATTCAACATATAAAACACCTAGAGTTTACCAAATATCAAGATTGTACTCACACCACAACGTAGCTGCTGCATGACGTTGACATTCTCAAACATGGCAGGTTTAAGAAAATTATTTGGCTTCACACATCTAATGTAATGGGGCTCTGTAGAATTCAGTGTCTCCATTAGTTGTTGTAGTTGTAGCTGCATGAATTAAATTAGAAGATCAATTTCTATATCTAGCAATTTCTACGTCTAGCAGTAGAATGTTTGTGTAAAATTCTTGATGATATATGAACTATTTTGATTAAAAGTACTTCTCAGCAAACAATTTATTAAGGAAACTGCATATAGAAGTTAGGATGCCTTAAAACGAGAACCAATAGATGAGAACTTAGAAGATTTGGTAGATGATTTGGTTGACTCCTGCGGAAGTGGAGGGAATAGGCCTGCTACAAAAGAACATTTGGAAGCACTCAACAAATCTTGATGTTCAGGAACAACATAGTCTTTGTTTTTGTCTAGAAACTGGTCAGATTGGTATTGAACCTGAAAAGAGAATAAAAATACTTTATTACTGCAGCAAATCCTGAATATTTTGTTTTCACCGCAAGTAACAGCAACACTAGTAAACACACTTCACAATACTAACCTCCCCAGCATAATGAGCAATGGAAAAATCTGTACGTGATAATTTTGGCTTGATAAAGCGCTTGTGAGACTTGAATATCTGATAAAGCTTTTGTGAAAATGTTTCATGAGTAGACTTTGGAAACATGCTGGAAACGGAATGAAAGTCCATGAGATAAACAGGGAAAATGTCAATTCAGCTTAAATAAACAAGAGAGCTATTATATGAACAATCTCATGATTACAGGATCTCCACCATCCATCTACGTGGGTAGACAACTGAGATCGCATAACTGTAACTGCACTTAGCATTTTTCTAAATAAGAAGCATAGGAACAACTTGTGCATGATGCATTCACACCCATCGTATATGCATGCATGAATATGTACACATAAAAATATTGATGCATACAAACTAAGAGGCACAATGCATCCAGAATATGACCAGGATACAACATCATGCAGACACATTGGTATATATATGCATAATTAGTAACAGAGAATGCATTTTAACATGCCAAATGTGTTTTCCTACATCAATATCAATTTTATAAGTATTCAAGTAAGTAGTAACCACTTGGTCGCATGTCCAACAAATGTAGACACTCCTAATAAGCACCAATGTTCGTCATTTCAAACAAGGGCATCCCAACCACAGAAGGCATGTCAACCTTCATGGCACACAAACATACACAAAATATATACATGAATGCATACAAGCATAATGAAAAAATGTTTTCTTACCAGGCTTCATCAAGCAAAGCAATAATCCCTCCAGGCTTCTGCAAGAGCAATATGAATAAATGAATTACACAAAGATTGATGCAATGATCAATGAATAACAATATGCAGTCATCAAGATACCCAAATTACAGGTAAAAGAAACTGTAAATAAACCATTCAAAGGTTACAAAACTATTTTCCATACTTCATGCCACGTCAGTATCACTACTACAGGTTGGGATCAAATGATTGCTCCCCCTCATCCAAGGATCCCACAATCGTTTGACACCAAAATGGATTTAATATTTTTGAGGAGGCCTTTGGAGATGGTACTAGCACTGCTGTTCCATTGTAGAGAGAAGGTTCATGTGACTGATAACAGTGAGAAGCTACCTTTGCTGGATAAACAATATGCTCTTTCTCATGCAAAATGCGCACTCTCTAACTTTAACAATGGTAGAACCTTATTAATTTCAGTTGATGGTAACATATATTGGCATATGCTCCACTCTAATATGTCCACAGAAAGAAAAAAACTCTGATTTCAACATCCAACATGGAAATATATTTTGTTGTCCTAGCAATGAAATGAAAAATGGCCATAGTGGCCAAGTTGTCACCCCACGCCATATACTTGTATCTTTCACAACACTAGAACTGGATGAAATCCTGTTTAAGTCCTTTAAAGAAGGCAATGATACCCTCCACGTAAAATTCCTTGCCTAAATACTACAACCAAATTAGACAGATTGCCAGAAAAAAAAATATAGCCTGCCAAATGTGAGTGCATGTGTTTTCATTGAATGCCAAGCCAAGCAGCTATATTGGAGAAGGGAACCTTTTCAATAAGATCCAGGACATCTTGATTGTCAACAAATTCTATGTAGCTCCAGTTGATCTCCTCTTTCACGTACTCCTCTTGTTGTGTCTTGAACACATGCTGTATGACACGAAATCATTCCAACTGTCAGTTGAGAAAGTAGCTTACAAGATTTAAATTATGATAAAACTTCACCTGATTGAAATGTTGCTGCAGCTTCTCATTTGTGAAATTAATACAAAATTGCTCAAAACTGCATCCATAAATATATTAAAACAAAAGTCCAAAAATACTGAGTCATCAATCTGATAGTTAATGTCACTATTAGGTCATATTTTTCCAAATATCAAACCTTACCTATTAGTCTTGAAGCTTTCAAAACCATAGATGTCTAGAACCCCAATCAAATAGTTTGAGTTTTGATCTTGCCCAATTGAAACATTAATTTTACCAACCAACCTGAATATAACAAAATCAGGGGCCTTGGGATCACATCAGTACCTCAGTCTCAAACTACTTTATTTCATCCCTCAGAATAATAAAAATAAAACTCAAATAACCATCACAAGTGAAAACAATGATTCAAACATTCTGATCTTACCAGTCAAACAATCGGGAATATATTGTCCTAGCCAAGCCATCCCTGCTAAATGTTGCACCAACAGGATCAAGACTTCTTTTGATAACTTCTTCAGGGGTGATCATTACACGCTTTAGCAGTGCATCCTCCAATACAACAGGATCACACCTGAAACAATAACCAAAGTTAGTTGAAAAGGGACCAACCACCAAAACCGAAATAGCAGACCGTGAAAATATCAAGGATCTAGTCTCACATGAGAAGTTCTGCTGTTGTTTGAAGATGAAATTTCGATTTGTCATCTTTCAGAATAGATGAATCAATTTCTTTCCCCTTAGCAAATTCAAGGTTACCAAGATGAAGAATCGCAGCTACAACTCTGAATATTGCATCCTTAGAGAGGCAGAGAAGTTATTCCCAGTTTTGCTATATAAAGCTTAAAAGAATGCAACAAACAAAACTTCTAGGTCTAAGGTTATACCTGCTCTTGCTGGCTTATACCAACAACATCCATGGCTCTCCTAGTGGCAAGATAATCATGAGCATCACTTACACCAACAAGTTCATAACAATTTGATTGATTCAGATAGTGAAAAGTTTCAGGACTTCCCAACTTATATTTCTCAATTTCCTGATAAGATTTTGAAACTATTAAAAAGGACTTTCACACTATATATTTAAGAAATCTTCTCAATGGATCTGCAAAATGAAGAAAATTTGATGAAAAACTACCTCTGGTGGTGCTGCACAAAGAAGGTAAAAGCAATGATAGTTGCGTTCTGGGTCTGAAATTTGGCAAACACGAGATCTCTCAAGAAGATAAGTTCGAATGGCTGCTCCTGAAATTCTTCCATGCTTATCAAATTGAATCTCAACAAATTTACCAAAGCGGCTGCACCAACAGTTTAGTTTGAGTATCAACAAGGACTGTCAACAAATTTTTGAAATGTAGCATTTTTATGTAGGTGAAAGAGTTGGCTAAAGTTCATAGGATGATAAAACATATCACCTGGAATTGTTATTTCGAACAGTTTTTGCATTGCCAAATGCTTCAAGAACTGGAGTTGACTGCATTTAATGGATGAGTATATAAGCTACAGATTGGCCACAGTTAGAGAAAACAAAAAACAAGTATCCCGTCAAGGAGGCATAACGTTTCTGATTCAGATTAATTTAAAGAAATTGAAGACAATTTGAGAAACACAAAATCTTCATATGCTGCAAAAATTGATTTCAGAATTATCAACATGAAAAAAATCCAAGTACATCAACAGTGTTCCCCACAATGCACACCGCAGAAGCAGATTAGCTCTAACCAGCATTCTTGGTTGAAGCTTGATTCTGAATTTGTCAATTGG
>JAVXUM010000013.1:2137762-2152469 GCA_035590655.1 Pouteria glomerata | reverse complement strand
AATAAAATGTATTATCATAACTTAATTTAATAATAAATTATTATTAGATTTAATACAATTAATATAATTTAATAAAATAATCCATTTTAATAATGAAAAAATTGAGAGAGAGAGAGAGAGAGAGAGAGAGAAATATTTTATTAAAATGGTTTATTTTATTAAAATATTTTATTAAATTATATTAATTGCATTAAATCTTAAAATAATTTATTATTAAATTAAGTTATAATAATACATTTTATTAAAACTAATTATTATTAAAAATAAATTTTTTTAGCATTAAATGAATTAATTTAATTATATTTTATTAAATTAATTAATCAAACAAATTTTAAATATATTTTATGAAAAATTAAACTTCCATTTTTAATAAAATTATATATTTTATTTAAATAAAATTAATTACTATAAAAAAATAAAATGATATCACTAAACATATTTATTTTTTATTTATGCTTTAATAAAATTATATATTTATGCTTTTAGAAATACCCAATAAACGTTTTTCAACTGGGTATGGCTCAAAAATATTACTCTACAAATGTTGTTATTTAAAAATTTATTATTTTAAATTAGATCTATTCTTAAATGTTTTGAACTAATCCTTTAAACTATTTTTTCCTAAAAAACTACTATTAAAAATGTTCTAAATTATTTTAATTACTTAATTGTATATTATTTTGCTATTTTTTTGGCTCATTACTAATTATTTTTTTGCTCATTTTTAATACATGGGAACAACTTCTAGTCAAGACTCGTGAATAAATTGATATATGCCCAAAGTTGTTGAAAACGTTCAATAACAAAGTATGTGTTCCTCTATTTTTGTTTTCCAAAAAAATAAGGCCAAATATTATGTTACTTTTGAAACTAGAATTTCTGGTTGATAAAGGATGATCAAAGAAAAAAAATTGAAGAAAAAAAATGTGGAGTACAAATTTTAGAAGTTAAAATTATATATTCAATCTTTAAATTTTTATAAAATTCATCCAATGGAAATATCTAAAATAATTTAAACGTTAAAAATGTGACTTCAATACCTAAAAGGGTAAAACAATATTAAAATGAGCAAAAAAAAATATGTAATTAGGTAATTAAAATAATTTGGAACATTTTTATTAATGAGAATAGATTTTTGGGAGAAAATAATTTAAAGGATTAGTTCGACACATTTAAAGATTGATGCAGTTAAAAATAATAAATTTTTAAATAAAAAAGCTCATAAAATAATCATTTTTGAACCATACTCAGTTGAAAAACATTTATTAGGTATTTCTAAAAGCATAAATATATAATTTTATTAAAACATAAATAAAAAAATAAATATGTTTGGTGATATAATTTTATTTACAATAATTAATTTTATTGAAATAAAATATCTAATTTTATTAAAAATATAAATTTAATTGAATTCAATAAAATATATTTAAAATTTATTAGATTGTTTAAAAATTAATTAATTTAATGTTATAAATATTTATTTTTAATAATAATTAGTTTTAATAAAATGTATTATCGTAACTTAATTTAATAATAAATTATTATTAGATTAATATAATTTACTAAAATATTTTAATTAAATAAATCATTTAAATAATATAAATCATTTTAATAATAACAAAACCGAGAGAGAGCGCGAAGGAAGGAAATCTGGGCGAATTAAAGGAGGAGGGGCAGATTCGTCATTTTACAGCACTGTTCATGGACGTTAACGGAAAAAATTCACGGAAGGGCTAAAGTGTTACAAACAT
The DNA here is from genome assembly GCA_035590655.1 of Pouteria glomerata. Classification (NCBI taxonomy): domain Eukaryota; kingdom Viridiplantae; phylum Streptophyta; class Magnoliopsida; order Ericales; family Sapotaceae; genus Pouteria; species Pouteria glomerata. The sequence goes on along the minus strand of JAVXUM010000013.1, from coordinate 2,150,718 downwards.
TTGAGAATAAGGGGTCTAGGTGTAAGGTTCAAATGTTGAGGGGGTCTAGGTGTAATTAGTCTAATGTTTAAGGGGTCCAGGTGTAATTTACCCTTTATTTTATTATATTTTTATTTATCTTAAAAATATAATTTTACCCTACTAAATATAAATTTTGAATTTGCCAGTGCGCGCGCTCTCTGCCTATCTCAAGTCGCAAATGGGATCGAAAATAAAGAGAAATTTGACTTTGGGTATGATATCGGGTCGGGTTGCCTTTGTTGATGGGGCGGGTCAATCGCGTTGCGTTGGCTTTGGCCACGAGGCTTTTGAATTTAGACCCGAAGAGTCATCTCGGCCGGAATTGAATCCCATTCCTCCTTTGGATTGATCTCTACGTCAAGTTTACGTTTGTTTTGAGGTAAAAGATTCAACTTTAAAAATATTTTTAGATGAAGAAATTTCCCTTGAAAAATTATTTTTATTTTTATTTTGCCATGTTTAATTAACATTTAAATATTTCTGAAACCCAAAAAAAAAAAAAGCCTTTGAACCACATCATTAATTTTCATAAACCTAATTCAACATAAATGCATATTAATTTACACTGTTAATCACCTTAATTTCACTACAATCATCTCAATCTGTTTGAATCAAGGTTTGAAAAATCATCTGTCAATTAATTTTAATTTATCTTAATCTTTCACGCAATTTTAAACATAAAATTATTAATGTCAAAAATATAATAAAAAGCCAACAGCAATAACAACTGTCAAATGTCGTGGATGAAAACGGAGCCAATGGTTGTATATATGGCCGAAGAAAAGGCAAAAAAATTGTAAAATATTTTTGCATTTAAAAAAATAGAGCCTAAGAGTTGTTTTGTTAACCAAAAACCAACTTTTGTTCTAGTGTTTTAGTTTTTTTTTTTTTTTGTCTAATATAAATTTTTAACCAATATAATTATATATTTTTTGTTTGATAGTTTTTAGGCATATTATTTGTATCTATAAAAATATTATAAAAAGATACCTTCAAATAGAAAACTTAATGTACGTACAAAAAATTAATTTTTTAACTTGTATGTGAATTTTTCATGCAAATAATATGTCTAAAGATTATTAAATAAAAAAAATAAAATTTTAGTAAAACAAAAAAGTTCTTAAAAACGAAAAGAATTAGAAAATATAGCCCACTGGTTGGTTTTTGGTTCCCAAACAACTCTAAAAGGAACGAATATTTCAACCAGTAGGCTAAACCAAATGAAATTCTTTGAAAAAAAAAAAAGATAGGATTTTATGATATGGGATGTCAAAAAAATTTTAACAAAAAATTCAATAAGTATAATAAAATTAATATCTATTCAAAATGAGAGATTTCGATGGAAAGAGAATAAAAAACATGAATTTTGCCGAATATCGAATTATATCTATAATTCTTGTTGTACTAAAAAGAAAAAAAAAATTGATGCAAAGATAAAGAATATGAAGGAAAATGTGGAAAAGTGATTTTTTTTTTCTTATACTTGAAAGATATTACGTTGCATAAGAGAAAGTCAAGGTACAAGCCTTTCCTTATCAGCAATGGCAAGCAAAACATGAGAAAAATTAACTAAGGAACATTTGTATGGAATTAAGCCATTTAAACAACTAGAAGCTTGAAAATGTGCAGCTCCATTAGTAGTCCTCTTGCACCATGAGAAAGTCCATTGCCCGAAAGATTTTTAAGATTGAATATTTTCGAGGATGAATGAAATTTCCCACAAAAGAAGATTGTTACTGGAAAGCAACGAATTTATGATTATGAAAGAGTCACTTTCAAAAATAGCATAAGATATTTTCAAGATTATTGCCATAGAACAAGCCACCCTAATAGCGCAATCTTCTACAGTTAAAACTGAGAAAACTTTTAAATGTTCATAGTTAATATCAAGAATTGAGTCGAGGGAGTCTTCGATGACTATGGCAACGGCAAAAGCTGCACGTTTTATTGATGGACAGAAAGCTCCATCACAATTTAATTTAAAATGATTATCTGGTGGTGGCTGCTATGAAAAGTTTGTAACTCTATGAAAAAGTGATCATGATAGGTAAAAAAAAAATATAAATACGAGGGTTAGGGAAAGAGAGAGAGAAACTGGTAAGTTTATTAAAAAAGATGAAAAATAATTTATTAATTTTTACTATTTATTTATTTGGATCTTATTATAAAAAATTAAATTAGCTAGGGACTTTTTATTTATCAAAAATTAGGCCTATTAAACAATATGACTTATCCACACACACATATACATAAGATTTTACTAAAAAAAGAAGAAAAATAATTTTAATATTTTTATTTTAGGTGAGTTTCAATACAAAAAAAATTAAGTTGATCGAGAACTTTTTACTTGTGAAGAGGTGCCATTGTTAAAAAAATATTAAATTTTTAATAAAATATAATATATAAGTATAAATTTATACCAAAGTTAGATAGCCAGAATCACCTCCTGCACTATACCAACTACGTCCCTGAAGGGTTCATGCACGAGATCCACGTCAAATTAACTAGTATGAGTCAATAGTCAAAGAAGTGATCGAAGGGGTAAAATATTTCAATTAATTCAAACCAGTTCGATGCATATAAATAGTCCCCTCTCCCTGCACAATTTTTGCACATAGAGTTCAGTCTTTTGCAATCAACAACTCTCTGCTTAGCTAACGAAGATGAGACCTCCAATCATTGTTTTCGTTTTTCTAGCACTAGCTGTTCTTCTGAGCATCAAACCTAACGAAGCTGCTAGCAGAATCCTCACCGAAGACCGTAGTCGAGTCACGTGGTCGAAAAACGAAAACAATTATAATCTTCCCCTATCGTCTCTGCAGAAGGGTAAATCTCGCCCTCCGGGACCAAATCCCCCAACCTTTACTCCCCGGAGACCACCGGCAGAGGGCAAGAGCGAGGCGATTAGTGCCCTCAGCGCGAAAAGCTTTGCCGGCCACCACATGCAAGAGCAAAAGGAAGAAAATATTCTTTCTCAGTCTCTGAAGAAAGGTGGTGGCGGCACACCGACACCCAATCCCACCACCAACGACCCTCCCACCCCACCGGCAACATAGAAGTCATTAACAACGGCAGGATCGATGCAATATAAACATGCACCTAGCTAGTATATATATATACACATAAATACGATCATTAAAATAAGCCAGCCGGTGCAATTAACTAAATTAATTGTAATCCTTTTATCCTAATTCTGTGTTTGACAGTTAATGTTTGTTCTCTAGGATAGTGAAACCCTAGAGGATGATTTTGCTTTGTACTTTGATACTCTTAACAAAGAATTAAGAGTGGCAGTGATTAATTTTTATTATTCCGTGTCTTTTCTTATTAATGCATTTATGTATTAACGTTCCATTTGAATAAATAAAGACTTCAAATCAATGAAGTTAAAATTAAATGGTATTAAAATATAAATAATGAAATTAATTTATATAATGATACATAAAATATTTTTAATAATTATAATGATGGTGCCACAATTTCCTAAAATTATAGAACTTTCAGCACGAAAAATTTCAAATTACAAATATTTGATTGTCTTTTTTTGTGATGATTTTAAATTTTTCATAAAATTATTACGCTAATATATTCAAATGTATGATAAAATTCTTTTTTTAACTAACATATATTTAAATAATTTTTTTAAATAATTTGTACCAAAATTTTTAATTTTTAATTTATAAACATAAAAACAATATTACTGTTTTCGTTACTGTATTTTGCTGCTCTTTTTTCAATGTTGGTGCTTTAGTTTTTGTTTAGCAAAGCACACTACTGACGAAAAGAACAAGAGCTAACAAACTACATCCCATGGAGTTGCATTCTTATTTTCTCCACAGATATAAAGCTTGTAATTCATGTACTTGTACAATAAAGAAAGAGTGAACATAGAGTTTGCTTTACACTAATTAAGTTTCCCTGCCGAGCTTGTACTGACCATGAGATGAAGGTAACTTATCTTCTAAGATGAAGTTTTCGATTATTAGCTACAAAGTTTGCGACCTTCCTTTTCATACACGCATATATATCTATATACAAAATTTGTGTTCAAAAATAAGCATAAAAATATTTTAAAAATAAATTATTTTTTATTGATTTAAACGAAAATAGGAGTACAATTTCTAAAATTTAATCAAAGAAAGTTAATATTTCAATTCTTTTTTCTCAAAACGTTAATGTGAATTACCAGTATGCTTGAAAATTTTTAGATTTTTGATAGTTTGATCTAATAGAATTAAACAGAGTCTCCTTAAAAGAATGTATTTTTTTTCCTTTTAGCAGTAACCTCTAAATTTATCGAAGTATGAGAAACACAATAAATTTTAACTTCCCGAAGATCATTATCTCATTATTTTATCTACTTATGAGAGATAAAAATCAAAGAACTAAGACAATGATATACTTTTTAATAACTATTTCTTATTTATTTATTTTTTAAAAAATAAAAATTAAGAGGTATTAATTATATTTAACAGTAGGCTCTGTTAACACATGGCTTAATTTTTTTCTTTTTTTTGAAATTAGACCAATAGCTCAGTTAAAATAGTTGGCGACATATAATTTGTATACGTATGTGAAATCTCATGAAATATATTATTTAATTTATCAATTTTGTTATTTATTTAGACTTTTATAATACACATGATAGTCTATGATTAATTAAAGTTTATGTGTCCATAATATTTATGTTTGTGTGTAATTTTGCAAAATACTTGCAAACAATTAATTAATTTAGAAAGGTCAACAAATTCTGACTGCCAACGAACCTAGCTACTGCATGTAAAATATACACATACATACATATTTTGAATGAGTAGCATATATGTACTAACGTTGATTGATTCCAGTTTTGCAATATTCTATTTGATATAGTGTAGTGGAAGACTTCTTCAACTATAATGAGAAGAATTGTGTGTAATTTTGCAAAATACTTGCAAACAATTAATTAATCTTGAAAGGTCAACAAATTTTGACTGCCAAAGAATCTAGCTACTGCATGTAAAATATACACATACATACATACTTTGAATGAGTAGCATGTATGTACTAACGTTGATTGATTCTAGTTTTGCGATATTCTATATGATATAGTGCAGTGGAGGACTTCTTCAACCATAATGAGAAGAATTGTGAATACATTAATAATAGCCGTGATTTAATAATGTATCACTAATCTTATGTTTTCACTTTATTTTTCATTCTTATTATTTTTCTTGTCGTTTACTTTCTCTTTACACATCTCTTTAAAAAAAAAAAAACCTTTGAACCCAATCAATCATTTTTCCAAACTTAATTCAACAGAAATGCACATCAATTTAAAACATCAACTACCTTAACTTCTCCAAAATTATTATAACTTTTTAAATTAAATTTTCGAAACAACCTTCCAATCAATTATGAGTCATCTTAATCTTTCACACAATTTAAACATAAAATTATTTGTTAAAAATATAATCAAGAGTCAACAACAATAGCGACTATCGAGTATTGTCGGTAAAAGCAGATTCAATGGTGGTGCAGCAGAAGGGAAGGCATTATTAAAAAAAAAAAAAAAGTCAACTATTATGGGGAGACTTTCCGTAAATATAAGGGAAATAAGGGACTCAACGAAAAATTTTGTGAGTCTAGGGTGAATTGGATGATTGAATCCAAATTCAAAAATGATTTACTAAATTTTGGAAAAGAAGTCATTTTTCGATTTTTCATTTTATTTACATTTTGTTCAACCAAACAGCAATAAAAATTGTGAAATATTTTTGTATTTGAAAGACCGGAGCCTAAGGATTTATTTGCGAACCAAAAACCAACTTCTGTTTTCTTTTTCTTGTCTTTTTATGTCTTATATGATTTTTACTAAGATATATTTTTTTTTGTTTGATAGCTTTTAGAGATATTATTTGTCTATAAAAAAAATTATAAAAAATACTTTTAAATAAAAAATTAACGTACGTATAAAAATATAATTTTTTTAACTTGTATGTGAATTTTTTAATTTATTTTTAATTGTTTTGTTAGATACGAAAAATATGCCTAATTATAATTAAGTAAAAAATAAATTTTAGTAAAAAAATTCATATAAAGTGAAATCAAAGGTTTGATTATGGCTGCCAAACAACTCTAAAATTTTAACCAGATGGCTCAATAGAGTATAAACGTATTCCTTCATTTCCAATGCCTGCTAAGAAAGCAAAGTCACCCCATTTCCAATGCCTGCCAAGAAAGCAAAGTCACAAAAGCAAAAATGACTATAGAAACTTCCAACTGTTTCTGCACTTTGCAGTCTATGAAATCAAGGAAAACCAAAAGAAATTCTTCCCAAAAAAAATAAAATAAAACAAGCGAGTCATTCTATTTCAATTTGAATATCTTTTGAGGACACGACATTTGAACCTATCATTGAAAAAAATCACCTTTTTTCAAATACGTCATACATATTATCTGTATAACAAAAAAAAATATTTTTTTAAAATATTTTTTTCATAAACTAAGATATAACGATTCAGAATTATTTTTTCTTTTATTCAATAATTGAGATCATTTTAATATTTTTAACTTTTTATCTAATTTTTATTTTAGTGGACTTAACTATCATTTGTCTTACAACAATTAACTTAAATTTTACTAAATTATGATTCCTAGTAAATCGAATATTCTAAATCAAAGTAGCGTGATTTACGTTTTTTTTTACAAAACTTATTAAAAATTATTTTGAGAGAAACCAAAATATATGTAATACTTGCTAGAGCCTAAAGTTTGAAAAACAAATTAAAATTCATCAATTATCATATTTTTTTCGATTGAAATTTTTTATCTAAAGTTTCAACTATATAAAAAATTTAATACTAACTTTATTCAAAGTATCGTAAATATAAGTTATTACTGGTATGTATACATCCAACCAAAAAGGAAAAAAGACAAAAAATCGAATATAAACCATCCGTTAATATAGTCACGGAGAAATAATATTGCAACCAAATGAGTATATATATATATATATTTTCTTGACATGGTACCATCATTTCCACGAAGGTCGAGGGAGGGAAATTGACGTAAGGTTTCATGCATGACATGCAGTCCAATTAATTAGGCTTGGTTTGATTCAAAATAATTTCTAATTACTTTTTTGGTAATTTTTTTTTGTCTTATATGACTATTATTTTATTAAAATTTAATTTTCTTTCTAAAAAGAATAACTTTTAGACTTGTTAATTATATTCATAAAAAAAAATTAAAAAATTTATATTTATTTAGGTAAAAATTAGAAAAAAAATAGTCTTACTTTTTTAATCAAATAAATAACTTTTACTCAAACAGACAAGAGTTTTTCGATTTTATTAATATTTTTAAAAGTTATATTTTCTAACAAGTTAATTATTGATTATTTGCTGTCAAGATTTGCTTTAAGAACATTTAGGACCAAAGATATTTATAAAGTATGATAATTAATTATTGATTATTTGCATGTATGTTATGGTTCTATTTGAACAGCTAACTTTCATTAAATTTCATTAAATTTTAATTACTTTTTGTATTTTTTTTAATTAAATTTTAACATGTATCATATTTATATCAAACTAATTGTATTTTTATTGTACTTTTTGTCAAATTTTTTTCTTCTAAATACCCCTGTATATGCATGTCCAAAATTTGACTTTTATCTTCAATCCAAATATTTGATGTGATGGATTGCCCCACGAGGTTGAATTTATAAAACCCAAGCATCAACCTTTAAGTGGGATACCATGTCATTTATCATTATCATTATAATTATAATTATTATTTTTATTTTTACGAATGCATAATTGAATACTAGAAGTTTTTTACCTCTAACTTTTATTTCATATTTAAGAAATTAAATGTAATTTAAAATTGGTGTTAATTAATAATATTTTGTAGTTAAAAAAATTCTAATACTAGTAATTTTTTTTTTTTTTTTGAGTGATGATTATGTCAGATAAAAGATTATTAATGATAGGACCTTTTTAATGTTCTTTTTAATTATTGATAAAATTATCTTCTTCTCTTATTTTACACAACTTACATTCGTTCTGCATATTAATTTCTCTTATCATTATCTATTTTTTTTTCTATCTTTTTCTTTTTTTTTTTTCCTTTATAGCACGCATTTTTCTTTCTCTTGAAAACATCTCTTTGAACATAATTGAATAATGAACCTCTTATTTAAAATAAAAATTATTAAAATGGTGCCATTGAATTATAAAAATATCACTACTTGTTTTTATTATTTTATCTAATGTAATATATTAGAAGATTTTTTATCACTATGAATTTTTCAGTAAATTAATAAAATTTCAAAATAATTGTACAGAAGAAAACTTTATACTACTAGAAATTTATACTATTTTTAATTTGGGAGAGAGTTGAATAAAAGAAATTAATTTGTAAGAAAGAATTTGTCTATTTTCTAAATAAAGAAAAATAAATGAATTACTATTAATTTCATAGATAGTTTGATCTCCCCCGTAATATTTTTATTTGTTACGATGTCATTCAGAATTAATGGTAAGTTACCGTCAATAAGAGTTGTTATTCTGGAAAAAAAAAATATAATCAAATAAACATATAAGATAAAAATTAAAAATACAAGGGATTGCATCTTCTAACAACGTGCATAAAAAATACATGGGATTGTATCTTCTAACATCGTGTATAGGAAGCCAATAACTTAGGTATCATCAAATCACAAAAGTATTAGCATTTTTTTTTAAGTTTTTGCTCGTACTTTTATTTTCTAATTTAAATTAATTTTAATACTACATAATTTTTAAAATTTCTACCAAAAATTGTTTAAAAAAAAAGATTATTTTCTCTCACTGTGAAACGTACCATAACTTTAAAAGGGTAAAACCAAACACCTAAAAAAATTGTAAAATATTTTTGCATTTGAAAGAACACGGCCTAAGGGTTGATTTGGTGAACCAAAAACCTACTTTTATTTTATTTTTTTTCTTAAGCTTTTTCTTATATAATTTTTTCACTAAATGTACGTTATTTTTGTTTGATAGCTTTTACTCATATTATTTATCCTTACAAAAAATTATAAAAAAACACTTTCTGATAGAAAAATTAATGCACGTAAAAAAAAAAAAATTAAAATTTTAACTTGTATGAGAAATTTTTTATTTTTTAGTTGTTCTAAAGATGTGGATAACATGTTTAAAAATTATTAAATAAAAAAAATAAATTTTAGTAAAAATAAAAAAACTCATATAAAATGAAGAAGAAAACTAAAAAAAATTGCCCAAAGGTTGGTTTTTGGTTCCCAAACAATTCTAAAAGGAAAGATAATTTTAACCAGAAGGCTCCATAGTGTAAACGTATTCCTCCATTTCCAATGCACGCTAAGAAAGGAAAGTCACAGAGTAAAAATGACTAGAGAAACTGCACTTTGCAGTCTAAGGAATTAGGAAAACCAAAAGAAATTCTTTGAAAAAAAAAAAAAGAAAAAAAAATTCAAGTCATTCTACTTCTAGTTTGAATATTTTTGAGGACACGACATATATTTAGATACACATTATATATCCAACCAAAAAAAAAAAACAGTGAAAATCAAACAGACACCATGCATTACTATTCTCATATAGAGAATTAATATTGCAACCAAATGAAAATATATATATCTATATATATATATATTTTTCTTAACATGCTACAATCATTTTCATGGGGGCCGAGGGTGGGAAAATTGATGTAAGAGGTTCATACACGAGATGCAGTCTAATTAATTAATTACCTAACTTTCATTTTGTATTTTAATCAAATTAACCCATTAGGATGAGTCAAAAGTCAAAGAAGTGATCGAAGGTGTAAAAATTTTCAATTAATTCATACCTGTTTGATGCAAATAAATAGCACCTCCCTCCCTGCATTATTTTTGCGCAGAGTTCAGTCTTTTGTAACCAACTACTGCTCTTCGCTTAATTAGCTAACAAGATGAGACCTCCAAGCATTGTTTTAGTTCTTCTAGCACTAGCTGTTCTTCTGAGCATCAAACCTCACGAAGCTGCTAGCAGAATCCTCACCGAAGATCGCAGTAAAGTGACGTGGTTGCAGAAAGAAAACCGTAATAATCTTCCCCTATCGTCTCTACAGAAGGATAACTCTCGCCCTCCGGCACCAAATCCCCCCACCTACTCCCGGGAGACCACCGGCACAGGGAAAGAGCCAAGCGATTAGTACCTTGGCCAGAAAAGCTTTGCCGGTCACTCCGCGCAAGAACAAAAAGAAAAAAATCTTCTTTCTGATCAGTCTCTGGCGAAAGGTGTTGGCCGCCCACCGGCACCCAATCCCACCACCAACGACCCTCCCACCCCGCCAGCTACATAGAAGCCATTAACAATGTCGATCGATACAATATATAAACATGCACCTAGCTAGTATTTGCATACATATTTATATATATGTGATAACTAAAATAAGCTAGCCGGCGCAATTAACTAATTAATTGTAATGCTTTTACCCTTATTCTGTGTTTGACCATTAATGTTTGGTTGTGTTTTTATACACTTGTTCTCTAGGGTTAGTAAAACCCTTGAGGATGTTTTTGGTGTGTATCTTGCTACTCGTTACCAAGAATAAAAAGTCACCAGCGATTAATTTTTTTCACTGTCTTTTCTTATTATAACTCCATGCATGTATAGACTCTCTTTAGATAGTTAAGAATTTTTAAATTAATGAATTTGATTAAATTTTATTAAGATATGAGTGATGGAATTAATTTATGTAATTATACGCTAGTTTTTTTAGTAATTACGAACTATTATTGTTAAAGTAGTGCTACCACTACCTCTTAAAACGATGGAACCATTTATACGAAGGACTTCAAATTTTAAATAATTTTTTTTAAATAGTTAATTCACCAAATTTTTTAATTTCTAATTTTTAAATATAAAAGCAATCTTATTTTTGTTGTTATTTTAGAGTGTTTGTCATAATGATATTTGCTTAAAAAATTTAAAAATTTTTAAAAATTTATCTCACTACATGTATTACGAATTTATAATTTATCTCATTTTATTTCACTTTTTATCACATCAAACACCCTCATATATCTTGTTGTTCTTTTTTTTCCCTCATTGGTGCCTTAATTTTTGTTTTTTGGAGCAAAGACTCGCTGCTGGCTAAAATAACAATAGCAAACGATATACCACGTGGTTTCTATTCTTAATAGCCCCGCAGATATATAGCTTGTGATACATGTACTTATACAATAACTAAAAGAATGAATATAGAATTTGCTTTACAGTTTACAATAATTAAGTTACCGAGCGTTTACGGACAATGATGTGAAAGTAACTTATCTTTTCAGATAATTTTGAAGGTAGCGGATTTAGTAAGTTTTTAAGTTTGTTCTCTATCGGTTATTAGTTTAAATTTTTTTAGAATTATGGGAGAGTTTACCTAATCGTTAATTTTAAGATCTTCAAAGAATAATTGAGATACGCGCAAACTGACCCGAATACCCTGTATTATCTGAAAAAAAAAAAAAAAAAAACTTATATTTTCAGACGAAGTTTTCCATTATTAGCTAAAGAGTTTGGTACCTTCGGTCGCATATATATATATATGCATAAATTTTGTGAATATAAAAAATAAATATAAAAAATTAGAAAAATAAATTAATTTTATTAATTTAAATGAAAGTAGTAGTACAATCTTTAAAATTCTAAATCACTTTATTTTTAATTGTTTCGAAAACTTCACTGATATAGATGGTTTAAATTTATTTTCAGGATTAATGATTTCAAAAAATTTTACAAACAGAGTCTAGTTCACCAATTGACATCTTAATTATACAAAAAGGTTAGATGTTTTTTTTTTTTTTTTTCTCAAAGGGATATATTACTTATAGAATATTATCGATAATATCTATTACAGTTAATTTAACATAAAGAAATTTTTTAAAATTAAAATTGATAAATCTCATATAAAATCGGCAATTTCATAAGAAAAATTAAGTAAACCAGCAATGACAACACTTGAATACAAATAATTGTTTAATACTTTCACATCTCAAAAAGTACGAAAATAAATTTTAAATAAAAATTTATATATATTTACTATGGCTAAATTTAAAAATGTCACTCTGAACCCCAAAATAATTTAAGTTAGTTCTCGTTAATTTTTAAGAAACTTGTAGTATTAGCGCTCAATTCAATAAAATTTAATTTAAAATTAAGTTTGGTCGGTTATATAAATCATTCCTCAATTCATGCCTATTATAGATTATATTTTTTGAAAATTATAAGAAATCAAGTACTTATTTACGATTTTAGTTTACTTAATCTTATTTACTTTTTGTCTTCTTTATTCATTTTATTTAGAATAACTTTTTTTTTTTTTTTTTTTAATTCTGAAGCCTCTTGAGATTTAAGTTGAACACAATCAATTTATCTTAATAACATCCGCTCTGACATTAAGCATGGACAAGCGAAAGATTAAACTAGTATCATTTATTTTTTTTTATAATTTATTGTCCTTCTATTAAAATGTTTGATTGCTTAATTTGTTCTGTAATCTATTGTGTAATTGGAGAGACACCACAATGAAAAATCTAATAAAATCTTTAAAAATGCTATACCTGCACCCTCTCACTTACACCTTCTTCCACCCTAATTGGTCACGACGGGTAGTGATCAGTGTATTCTATTTAAAATCATCACAGCCGTTGGATGTTACCTTCATCCAGCGGCTGTGATGATTTTGAATAGAATATACTGGTTACTGCCTATCATGACCAGTAAAATGTAAAACAGGGTGTAAAAATAAGATGTAACTGTAGCATTACTTTAACATCTTTTCATATGTATGTGAACGCAAAAAAGGGAAAGGCAACATGTGTATGTATATATATATATGTCTCATTTTTTATTTTTTTTTCTCAGAACAACACAGTTTCTGTATGCGGTTGAAAC
>JAVXUM010000013.1:2041983-2052952 GCA_035590655.1 Pouteria glomerata | reverse complement strand
GTTTACTAGATTTTTGGGGTTCTAAAAAAGTTAAAAAAAAATTAAGTTTACTATTATTATAATGATGTAAAAGTAATAAATAACAAAATTTAATAAAAAAATTAAAAAAATTTTAAATTCTTTTTTAAAAATATTTGAGGTTTCCAATGGAATCGTTCCCTTCTTCACTTTTGACTTTTTATTTTTTAAAATTTTATATTAAAATTAAAAGACTAAAATGCCCTTCAATTATTTTTATTTATTTTTGTTAAATTTTGGCTTCTTCCTTTTTTTTTTTTTTTTTTTTATATAACTCATTGATCAATTCGGTAGCAACATTAATTCATTGACTTAATTAGTTCGGTAGTGAATAATCAGATTAATTTAACTTTATATATTAATTATGTAGATTATAAAAAAAATTAAGCTATTGCTAGTGGTGGTGTTTGAAAATATTTTTTTTTTCAGTATCGAATCATTAAATTTATTTTACATCCAAATTTTGAGAATTTATTAACGATTCGGCATATGTTTTACTTTTTTTTAATTTTGTTTGAAGGATTCACGATTTTCATTTTTTTTTTTTAAGTTCATAGTAGGTTAAGGTTGGCAAAATAAGCGGGTTGATCATGGATTTCAATAGGTTAAAAATTAAATAGGTGTAACCCAAACTCACCTATTTAAGAGGCAGGTTAGAAATGAACAGATTAGGTACGAGTTAGTACAAACTCATGAACTCATATCTAACCTATTTATTTATAACTTAACTTATTTTTTTAAATTAAAAATTTATTAATTAAAGCTGTATTTTTACTTAAAAATATTAATTTATTAAACAACTAGAATTATTTTATAGACAACAAGTGTGATAATTAAAATAAGAATTACAATATACATATATATATATATGTATATATATGAATTTAAAGATAAAAAAATATTTATAATTCATCTCTTTTTATACATTTATCGAAAAAGTAGATCATTTTATGGTGAATTTAAATTTGAATTTTTTTAAGCTTTTAAATATTATATATTTTTATATTAAATATTAAATTACGTTTTTCTTATAAATTCATTTTTAATCGATCATTAGCTTAAATATTTTACGAAAGTCGACAGCCAAGCGTGTGCATTTTGCCGGTGTAGGTGGAACTGCCAATGTATTTCACCAACTTGCTCTTGACATTTGATCGCGACTGTTCAACGTGCTTGGCGTAGTAAATAGAGAATTAATGAACACGAAAGTGCAGCAACAAGTCAAGCACAACGCACAGGACTCGGGTTGTCAACCTCAAATTGAATTTTAATTAGCGGTTTAAATTTATTTATATATTTTTAATTTAAAAATATTTTAATAAATTTAATTAATTTAACGATTGTCAGCCTCCTCCATTTCAGACCGACATGTCTAGACATAGGAGAGCGGAAAATCGAATCAAACTCAAAAAAATCCAATCGACTAAATTAGCTCAGTGGGTGTGATTTGATTTTTTTATTAATCAAATTTTAGAAAATGTATAAAATGACAAAAATTGATAAAATTTAATAAAAATTATAAATTTATAATTTATACAATCAAATAAAAGTAAATAATTTTTATACATTTTCAATATTTTTTTATCGATTTTTAACTTTTTTGCATTATTTAAGTGGAGCTTAATTTTATTTTATTTTATTTTATTTTTTTAAATTTTGGTTTTGGTTGGATTAAGTTCGCTTACTTATACTTTGATTATGATATAAATTTATACTATAATATAATAAATTTATTAATAATATATTGATATTTTTATATTAATATAAAATTAAAATTTATTATTCAAAGACAAAACTTTTTTTTTTTTAATTTCGGCTTGGTAGTTCAGTGGAATGGGGATCGAGCTTAGGGTTTGGGTGATATACCCAGATCATGAGTTAGATTCGTCGTCTGGACGCCCAAGTTTCAAATGGGAGCCGCTGGTAGTGGGGTCCTGTCGCTTAAGCTTCCCTAGGTTTACCTAGTGCACACCCGTAGATACGGGTTCCTCGTTACCAAAAAAAATTCAAAGACAGAACTGAATTCATTTAGTTTGATAACTTTAATTTAATTCAATTCCATATATAATTAGGATGTTATTGAATTCCTAATAATATAATTGAACGTTTGTCGTGCCGATAAATTGAATATTCGTCATAGCATTTTTAGTTTATATCCCAATCAAACTTACATGATAATAACTACATTTAAAATTTATCTATTTTATAATATAAAATTATTATCATAAATTTTTTTAAATCATATACTAGCTTAAATATTATCATTATTTTTTTTGTTATTATTGTAAAGTTAAAAATCAATAAATCTCACAAAGGAAAAATGGAAAAAAATAAATAAAATAATAACAAACATACTTGTTTTTTTACTTAAAAATTAATTATAAATTATTTATTTAAAAAAATATTATGTAAATTGTGTATAGTGACATGAACGTGACGAGTCGGCCTAATATAATTCATCATATGACCAGCCCCCACCCCGCCTATAACATCTATAGGGTTTCGATTCAAACTAATCTGAATAACTCGAATTAGGGCTTGGGCTACCCTACTTTGATCCAAGCGTTGTCCGTGACCAACTGCCATAATGGTTAAAATATTAAAAAATAACTTGGCGTAAGTCATAGTCAAATTTTCTTAACCTAAGGCCGACCCAAAGGAAAAGCAAGCTGATTGAGGTAGGCCAACCTACAACTAGGTTAGGGACAAGTCATGCTTGTTCTAGCCCATTTTCCATCCCAGAGGAGAGGTGAATTAGCCAGGGTAGGCTAACCTGTAGCCTGATAAGGGGGTCATGCTTGCACTCGACCCATTTTCCATCTCAGAGGAGGAGCGAGCAAGCTGGGGATAAGCTAACTTGCTGCAAGATAAGGGGGGTCATGTCTATTCCGGCCAATTTTCCATCCTAGAAGAGAGGCGAGCTAGTCGGGTAAATCAACTTGTGGCCAGGTAAGGGAGGGGTCATGCCTATCCGAGCCAATTTTCCATCCCAAATGAGAGATAGGCCAATTTGCGACTAAGTAAATGGTGGGTCATGCCTATCCTGAGCACAAGGCCTAACTCAGTGGCAAAGTGATGATGGCCGTGCTCATCCACCCGAGTTCGATACCCGGCCCCCTCCCCCAATTGACCTTCCAAAAAAAAAAAAGGTCAAGCCTATCCTAGTTTATTTTTCATTACTAATTACTTAAGTTTTGTGTGTGTGTGTGTGTGTGTTTTTAATAAAGGAAACCTAATATTATACAAGTTACTTATTATTGTCTAATAAAATAAAAAATAATTTAAACAATAAAATAAAAATAGTACATAACACTCTATACATTAAAAATTACATCTATCATATAAGTCTATTTTTTTTTTTATTTTTATACTAATAAATTAATTCAATTGACTACACTTTTATAACTACCATATTGTTTTTTTTTTTTTTTTTTGAATATAGTAAACTTTTAAAATGATAACTCAATACAATTAAGGAAAGTAAAAATACGAATAAAAAATGTGAAAAAAAGAAAAAAATTTGTAATGGACATGTTGATTTATATACATTAATATTAAGGTTACATTTTTTTAAAAAAACTTTAAAACTAAAATAATAATTTAAAAGAAATGAAAAATAAAAAGAAATTTGGGATTATAGTTGTGTTCAATAAAAATTTACATAGATATTAACATTGTTTTTATATCCACATAGATCTTGAGATTATAACATACTTTAAAAATTAAAACTAAATAACAAAGTGAAAGAAACAATAAAGAGGATTTTTGAGATTACAATTTTAGTTAAGAAATATTTAACCTGTATATATATATATTTGAAAATCTGTCATAATATTATTAAAAGTTTGTAAATTGTTTTTTATAAATATATCCCGGGCTTGTAACTAGCTAATTAACAAAATTAATATTGGGTTATAAGATTTATCGTTAAATAATTAGAATTCAAATTGGGACAAGTCTATGGTAAAAAAAATAATAATAACAACATAAAAAAGTCAAAGAAGTAGGAGAATATATTTATTAATTAAAAGTTTGTTAATTATTTTGTATTTTTATAAATATACTCCAAGCTCGTAGCTACTTAATTAACAAAATTAATATTAGATTTTAAGATTTATCGTTAAATTATTAGAATTAAAATTTGTACAAGTCCATGGTAAAAATGTTAAAGTAGGAGAATATATTTATTAATTAAAAATTTAGATGATGGTAGACGAATGAGACGACTAAATTAAGGCTTAGTTTGAGAAGAAAGTTAATTAGTTTTTTTGTGTTTAGAAAAGAAAAAAATAGCTAGTTTTTTAGTAGTTACTTTTTTAATTTTTTGTTTATTTGACAGTTTTATCATTTATAGTTTAAAATAAATTTAAAATATAAGAGATAAGTTTAGTCATTTTAAAAAAAGACAAAAAAAAATTAAGTAACTAATAGCTGAGTAGCTAGGTTGCCAAACGGTGCTTGAATTTTTTTTAATACTGAAATTATTTTTTCAAAAGAATTAATTAATTAAAAATATTAATATTAGATTCTAAAATTTATCATCTCTCCATGGTAATAACAAAAGGCAAAAGAAAATCAAAGAAACAAGAGAATGTGTGAATTTTAATGCCGTTAAATTGATTGTTTGAATAGTTGAATTATCTATCAATTCTAAAGAACTAACTTCCGGGAATCCAACGGCACATAAATAATTGAAACTTGCAGGCGTCAAATTGGCCATCCGATTCGATTCGATTCCGTTGAAGCATTTTCATTAAACTTCTCTCCCTCTTATCTTTCCCTTCTCGGCGCTCTCGCTAAATTTCCCTCTGGCCTTAGCTCTCTCTGCAGACTGCAGTTCTCTCTGAATGCATCACCACAACGTAACCGTCAAATCCCCAATCAAATGCCATGGATTGTCCCCAAACCCAATTTTCCTCCAAAACCCTAGAATTACTCAGGCCATTTTGCCCAGCGTTTCATCCCAGAAGAAGTCCTGTTCTTTGATTTTCAACAGCAAAGGCATTGAAGTCTCTCCGGAACACCGATCTAATTCGGTGATATTTAGCAACAGGAATAGCGATGGAGAGAGATTGAGAAGTCTCGGAGTGAAAGAAATCGATGTGGCCACTCTCGGAAATCTCTGCGTCGATATCGTACTGAATGTCCCCAAGTTGCCGCCAGAGTCGTTTGAGGAACGTAAAGCTTACATGGAATGGTTATCCAAGTCTCCACCTGATCAGGTTGGTTTCAATTTTCTACTGTTCTTCTCGGTTTTTCCGGAATTCTTACTTTCTGATTGCTTTGTTTCGATTGATTATGCCTTGGTTTGGGAGTTTAGGGGAGAAAAGAAAAGAAAAGAAAAGCAAGGGGGGAGAGAGGGAAAAAAAAAAAAAAAAGAAAAAAGAAAAAGAGAAATGATAATGGTTTCCTCCTTTGAGAGTGAGTTTAGGAGTGAAAATATGATCTTTTTACTCTTTTTTGGTAAGATGATCTTTTTTACTTGTTTGTGAGTTTAGAAGAAATTAAAAGAAAAGAATGTTACTGTTATATTCTCCAAATACATTTTTTACCTGGTCTATATTTGAGTGGTAAATTTGTAATCCTAAAAATTTTGTCTCCTCTCCATTTCTTTTCAACTTTGGGAGGATGTAAGTGGAGAGATATTCTTTCCTTTTCTTTTCTCTCCTAATAAAACTCATAAACACAAAAAAAAAAAAAAAAAGGATCTTCATTTCATTTATTTCCTTTCTATTTTATCCCATCCAAAGGGACTATACAATTTGCTTGCAAGACATATATGAATTGGAACATTAACTTGGACCTTTTGTCCACACGTGTGCAAAATATGCCTTTTACTTTTAAAATTCTGTATTTGTCAAGCTTTATCTTTACATGGATGAATTAAACCTTCTATTCTAGATATAATTCTCTTGAAAAATTCTTTTATTCCATCTATTTTGAAAAGATTCTCAAACTGTACCATGCATGGCAACAAGGTTCTGACGCCTGAATTAATGCTATTTGAGTAATTTATGTCATTTTCATCAGGTGGGATGAAATATTCCCATTTATTTGAATTATGACAATGGCTTCACGAGCTTATATTTCTCAACTTATGTCACCTTTTCGACTAGAGGTCTTTTTATAAAGCATTATTAGGCAACCTTTATTTTATGGCACTATCCTATGGCATCCTCTATTTATAAGCAGTTTTTTTTTTTTTTTCCCAGGTACATTCACAATACATTACTAGTTAAATAATGTCTATATCTTGTCCCTAAAAGTTGATTGTGATAAAAATATCCATATTGCAACCAAACACGTGGCTAAAAATATTTGGCGTAATTGCTTTCATTGTTGGATAGTTTGGGAAACATATATTGGTCCAACCTATCAGCTTAAAATAAAATTTTTCATCGTTTGAGGTTAGTCATACCATTTTCTTCTAATCAATATGTTGATGTTGATGAATTAATTGAAATCACTCAAGGTTGATGATCAAGCTATAAGAGTTCTAAAGTTTTGTAAGTGGAACTTCACCTCAAAGATACATCCTATTCCTTGTTTACCCTGGCACTGGCTCATTGAATGAATGCATGGTTGCAAGGAATTTATTCATTAATTGTACAAGCACACATATATCTAATGATCTAGAAAATATAAATAGTCACCTTACGTTTTCAATGATTACTTGTAACTTTCTTTTTTTTTTTTTTTTTTATCTGTATTAAGTATACGTCAGACGTTGTTGATAGTGTTTGTCAACCCATCAAATGAACATTTAATTGCTGGCCTTCATTTTTAAGCTTTAAGTAGAATCTGATCTTTCATTTTTTCATAAATGCTGGAAGTTGTACCAATGGAATCATTAAGATATCACAATCCATTATTTATTTATTTATTCATTTCTTAAATTGCTACCACATTGATTTTTTTTTTTTGTATGGATTGAATTATAATGTTCCAATTGCAAATAGAAGAAGTAAAATAGAAGATAGAGGGGAACAAAATGGAAAAGATTTATAAATTAATAATGTTTAATGAACCTCCTTTGTTTTTTTTTTTTTTATTGAAATTATTAACTCGTAGCTGAATTTGCAATTGTTGGCCCGTCTGGTAACACTGTCGTTTTTGTGTTTTTATTTTTTTTTTTTTATGGTTTCTATTTGATGCTTTCTGTGGTCGTTTTTTTTTTTTTTTTCTGAAATGAAAACTGAAACTGCGTTTGAAAGAGTAATTTTGTTTACAATTATTATTTTTTTATTTTTAGAAAATATTATATTATATTATATATTATATTAATTATCAAATTAATGTATTATATTATATTATATTAATCATTACATTAATATTATGTTATATTATATTATATTATACAATATAATAATTATATTATATAATAATTATAATATATATAATAATAATATTATTATAATATAATATTATTATATATAATATATTATATTATATCATATTATAATATATTATATTAATTATTAAATTAATATTATATTATATTATATTGTAATTTAATTATTGTATTATATTATATCTTATTATACTATATTATATAATGAAAAGGGACAAAATTTAAAATTAACCAAATATTTGCAACAGAAAACAAAGAGTGAAAATACCTTTTCTTCTATTTTTATTTTTTCTATTTATGTTTTCATTTTTTTGGAAACAAAAAACGTAAACAGATTTAACAAACATGTTTTTGTTATAAGTTTACAAAATTTTGAAAATAAAATAGAAAACAGAAACGTTATCAAATGGGGGCTTGGTGTTTACGGTTTACCTAATCAACCAATCAATCTTTTGTTCATCGTAATTAGCTAAAGAGGTATTTATCAATTTTTTGATACGTGCTATTGCTCTTTGGATAATTCTTGTCACAGAATTTGTGAATTTACATCCTCCCATTGTTATTTACTTTTGTTTCCTGTTTAAAGTTTTGGGCTTTTCCATTTTACAACTAGAAATTATGGGAAGCTGGTGGTAACTGCAATACGGCCATAGCAGCAGCAAGACTGGGGCTTCACTGTATAGCAATTGGTCACATGGGTGACGAAATTTATGGACACTTTCTATTAGATGTGCTTCATGGCGAGGGAATTTGTACAGTTGGAATGAGTAAAGATAATGATATTGAAAGCTCTAGGGCTGCATATGAAACACTTTTATGCTGGGTTTTAGTGGATCCTACGCAAAGACATGGTTTCTTCAGGTAAAAGTATCCAAGTTTTTATTGTTTGTTGTTTATCTGAAAAACTAGTCTTGAATGTAGTTCTTCTGAAATGGATTTATATTAAATTATTATTGCCAACGGATGTTGTATCTGAACACAGTGTTTTGTTTACCAGCCGAGCTGATTTTAGTAAAGAACCCGCATTCAGTTGGATGAGCAATTTGTCGAACGAAGTGAAGGTGGCCATAAAAAAGTCAAAGATCCTGTTCTGCAATGGTTACGACTTTGATGAACTTACCCCTGGTTTGATTATCTCTGCTTTAGAGTATGCTGTGGAAGTAGGGACTTCAGTTTTTTTTGATCCTGGGCCACGGGGGAAGAGCCTTTCTACTGGAACACCTGAAGAACGAAAAGCATTGGGCGAGCTTTTGAGATTGAGTGATGTTCTTCTTCTAACTTCCGAAGAGGTTTGATGCAACTTCTATAATTTTTTTTGGGTGATAAAATCATAATTTATAAAGCTCTCTGCACTTCCCTAATATGTAGACTATTTGGTTTGCGTCATGCCCTTGCAACTTTTACTCGAGAGATATCTGTTTCTTCTTACTCACTGATGCAACTCTCAGATTGTAATCATGCCTGTCATATATCTCTTAGGGTGTGTTTGGAGTGATAAAAAGTGAGATAAATTGAGATGAGTTGTGGGTTCGTAATTCATGCAGTGAGATAAAAAGTAAATAATTTTTAAAGGCTTTTAGAGTTTTTAGCAAACCAAATGCAGCCTAATCTGCTTCCTTTCAGTTAGTAGTTTTTACTACTATTACTAGATTCTCACTGATGCATTTGTTTCTAACAAAACCTTCTTGCTATTCATCTACCTCAACCCATTTATCTAGCTAAGATCATTTTAGGGACTCTGTTAAATCCTGAGTTCTTGGCTTTATTAATGCAATTATAATTTGCGTTGTAGAGAATTCCTTTTGATATGATAGGTAAATATTAATGCAGTTGCTGATTATGCTAGTTTTATTTGATTTTCTTACCACATAAATGAAACAATAACATGAGTGAGGAACAGAGTTTTTGGTGGAGTTCATTTATTAGCTCATGTTTTAGGAACCCTATTTTCTCAGGATGTGGAATTTATGAGGTTAGGATGATGGACAAGATTATTGTTGTTTTGTTGGACATTGGATTGCTCTACAGTTTCACAGAACATGCCTCTACAAGCTATGATTGCAGTAATTTTTGTATGGCTGATTACAATCTATTTTTCTGGCTAATGGTGAGCAGAAGCATGTGGACTTTTTGGGGTTTGTTGGATTTGTATGAAGGGATAGTTTCTGGGGCATTTCTTAAACAAGGATTAACAAAGTTCAATGGCTGCCTTGTCCAGAAGGTACCATAAGTTGTTGTTTTTCCAGATTTTTGGTTTCTTTTAAAGGTAAAATGAGGATTCATTCGATATAGTTGTGACATTTTGGGATTAAAGTTCTGAAAATTAAGAGAAGGAGAAGATCAAGAAGGGAACTCTAGGAATATCCCATGTGATCCCTTGGGTATTCTAACTTATGTTACAGTTGCATTATAGATTCAATATCGGAAGAGTTCAACGGCAGCTGAAAATTGGACAACCTGATAAATAATTTGGAAAATTGTCCAACTTCACCTAGGATTTCTTACTCCAATATTAGAAATTAATAGAATTTAATTTGTTAAACATAATCTACAACTTGTCAGAAACCATTATGGGCCATATTTAGCAGGTCTAGAAAGTAGTAAAATTCCTTGACTACTAAAGACATAAATGTAACACCAGTGGAGCTGAATTCAATTTTATTGACCTAAAACTGAACAAAAAATAGAACCGCAGTAAAATTTGTTCCCATAAATATCATGCCTTGAAATTAAAAAGGGTCACACCTTGAAATTTGAGTTTGCTTTTCCTTGATCTTCTTGGAAAGCTTGGGATATATAATTGGATGGACGCTTATTGTGTTGTGCAGACAGGTACTTCCTTCTCTTGACAGGTGTTACAGGACATGTCTGTAAAAGTTCACTTTGAAACTTAATTTGATTAGAAATAAGTTTTTTGCACGTACCTACATGTCTCAACCATATTCTCTCCCCGTAGCCTTGTCATGTACCACTTAGGTACTTTACCCAATTCGGGTGTCATATTACATGCAAAATGCCGGTTACTCGTGACTAGTATGATGAAACTTCTCATTTGAATCAATGGATTGAAATATGATTATGATAATTACAAATTGTGAGAGAGTTTGTGTTGCTTTCTTTTATTTATGTAGTTATTTTTCATAACCTTGTGTGAGGGAAAATTAGTATGCCATGTATTTGGAAGTCACATATTAAACCTTGTATATTTTTCCTTTACTCTGTGTCTTATGCTATGTTTAGAATTTTTAAATCTTGAATTTAGGGAGGGAAATTATTTCTTAAGTGTCCAGTGGGCTGAGAGTAAGTAAAATCATAGGGTCTCAGGTTTAATCCCCATTAGGTGATATTACACCTTGAGGTCCCTTGACTGGACAGGTGGGCCCTAAGGCTCCATCTGGTGATGATTCCTTGGCTATCAAAAATAAAAAAAAATTATGGCGAGAATGGAGAGGTGGAAGGAAAAGGTAGGAAAGAAAGTTGAAATAAAAGATGTAAAATTTATTTCATTTTTTGCTTGAAAAATAAAAATAAGAAGAAAACGGCTAAATATTCGCCCAAGTATATTTCTTTTATTTGTCTAACTTTCCCTTTCTATGATCC
>JAVXUM010000013.1:2005337-2023680 GCA_035590655.1 Pouteria glomerata | reverse complement strand
GTTATATAGCAGTTTTGTTTTGTGGGTCCACTATGTGACTGTTGCGTTAGCTCTGATGTACTAATGTGTGGTCATGTTATGCTTGCTTTACACTCACTCCCTGGGTCTCCGGACTCGGGGCGTGACAACATTAAGGTTTAAAATGAACAAGAACTACTGTTCAAAAAGCAAACAAAATGGCAAACATTCTGATTTTGTATTATAAAGATTACAAATCAGCTTTTGTTGAGCCTTGAACCTATTTAAAAAAGTAAAAATTACAAAGTAACTCTTCGTAATAAAACCATATCAACATTATAAAAGTTAGTCAATATGCAACACCAATTCTTACTTCAGTAACCAGCATAACTCATCTAAGTCAAAAGAGAAATTGACCTGTTGCAACAAAAACTACTCACTGCTGAAACGCTGTCCAATGTTATGGCCTACTTGGCATGCAAGGAACAATGAACCTTGTTACAGCCATATTTTTTTTTTATACTGGAGAAATTTATCTCCCGCCCAAATCAGTGGAGCAACATTGAACAACTCAAAATATTCAATTATACACAAGCCTAAACACAAAGCATGGCCCCATAATTACCAAAATATTCAATTATGCAGTTATTCTCATGTTGTGAGTTAAAATAATATGGAAAAACTTCATTCAAAACACTAAGTTTAACAATGCAAAAACAATAATATCTGATATCATTCTACCCCACATAAACATTGCGTGGTGCTACTACATATTCATTCCAATGTAATATATTTCCACGACCAAATGCACTTGCACACTAGTAAGTTGACAAATCATTCTCATAAAAAAATAACTGTTTATGAATAGACCCAATCCATTACCCTCCACTTGCATAATATATAAGCTCACATCGTTGTAATCTTATACCACACTTAGGGTCATAAATGAGCCTTATACTACTTAAATGTCCATGTCATCCACAAAAATCAAAAATTGACCAGGTTAGGCTAAATTCTGCCCAAGAGGTAAAACCAAGATAAGGCATCACAATTGACTCTAGTTTTAGATCTGAAATCGTAGTTTCATGGCTATAAATGTGTTATATGTATGATGTTAGGGTTTGTAGGGTAATAAAAAGGTCAATCTTCAAGAATGAAAATAGAGTTTAAAGACATTGACAATAGCTTCCCTAGAATATTCTAAAAACTACTACTTCCCTATGTTGCAGTTCAGAATTCGACTGACTCAATAGAAACTTCCCTAAACCATTTCCTACTAAATTTAAATATTTATTCCCAAATCTTTCTTTAAATTCAGAAAGTGATATAATATGCAAAATATTTAATTAATAAGGTAAGCAAAAGTAACCAAAATATGCATTAAAAACCAGCTACAGTGCTTCACTATATCTAAAAGAGTATTGAAGTTAGTTCTCAAAATAAGAAGTCTATAGGGAATTTGATGGAGGGAAAACAAGGACTTTTTCCCTATTTTTGCCTCCCCAAAATAGGGGATTCTCTTGTTTAAGGAACATGCCCCTAAGCAGTTTTTCAGAGGGATACAAACAGTACTCAAACAGTAACTTAACAGGTTTTGAGTATATATTATCGGATGAGGAATACATTGCCTTGACCAATGAAAGGTTAACAGTAAAACTTAAAAGGAAGGTCAATCAAATCTCATCTGAACTTTTGTGCAATGGGTAAGGAAAAATATAAAAAAAAGAGAAAAGAAAAAAAAAAAAAGCTAAGAAAATATTGGCCCTCACACCCATATCCCAAAGGCATCACAAATAGGGTTAGAATGGCATTGTGCTAAAAAAAAAAAAAAAAAAAAAAAGTCAATTCTTTATGACATATTCTATTCACTGAATGGGAAGCATTGCATGACTTAAAACTTCAGAGAATTCTCTTTTCTTTTTTTTTCTTGGAGGGGAGAGGGGGAAGGGTTTGATGGTTTAGAGGATTCCCATGCCAACAAGAACTAAAATTTTTAAATAGGAAATAAGACTTTTGATTTGTAAAACCTATCTAAACCCAAAAGAGCCAAATATTGGAGGTCTAAAATACAAAGTAAATTATATTACAACCCAATGGCCAAGAGTGAACCTACAACCCATGCATGGAACTTCTAAAAATTACTAAACTAGATTTGACTACATAATACAAATTACCCATTCGACAACAGAATACAAACTAGATTTGGGTTCTCAGGTATATTACCCATTTCATGTTTGTCCAATGCATATTCATTGAAATTTTCCTCATGTTCACCCATTGCATGTCCATTGAAATTTTCCTCAGCCATTTGCTAAACAAGTAAATCAATAAAAACTTATCAACATAAATATCAAACATCAAAAACCATAAAAAGGGCAAAAGCTTCATATCAAATAAGGAGTAGACAATGTTTTTAGGCCTATAGTACAAATCATCCAAACTATGAGATAAAAGAGTGAAAGAATGCCTATCCTTCTCCAGCACAGGCCAATTATAGACCAAATTGCCAACAATGAAAATCATTCATCCAATGAATAAACTGTTTGGTAGCTTAGAATGCCAAAAACAGGGAATAATAATAAGTTAACCACGACAATAAGCCTTTTAAATCTGTAGTTTGCTTTTTAAATATTCTCACTAAAAAAGAAAAGAGAAAACCTAAACAGGACTATCAATTGCATTATATTTGTATCTCAGGTGACAACCCAAAGGAATTCAAGGGTGTTTGAATAGGGAAATAATTGAAAATGTGAAAGAAGCTTATAGAACAGCCTGAAAAATAACAAAATACAAAACCCAATGTTCCGTTCCTTCAAAAACTGTGTGTCCTATAAAACTAGTCTTTTTTAACTCCCCCCTTAGAAATTCAACACTTGAATGACAAAGAGAGAGTATACCCAAGACACACCAACCAAAACCCTACAATCGTAAAATCCCTAATCAGATAGGACGAGTGTTCGTTGCCGATTCATCTGAGACTCCTATAGCATTTCTTCAATTTTTTGAACCAATTACAGGTAACAAACAAATAGTAATGTATACATCTCAAAACTATAAAATAAATGACTAAAAAGTTCACAGAAAAAAACCCTAAAATCCACAAAGCCATAAAACAGAGAACTGTTAACACCGAATCGCGTATACGTATAAAATATATAGAAATCAAACAAAACCCTAGGAAACAAAAAATTGAAAACGGAGATACACAAATAAGTTTCGAATTTGAACAATACCAACACCCGACGTATAATAGGTTTCGAATTTGAACATACATAAATGCATATTTGAATGTGTATGTAAAGATAGGGGTGTATATATATCTATATATATAGACGTGTGTGTGTGCGCACTCGTACTTACAAAGATTGATGGTGAATTCCCTAGAGAACAAGTGAGGTGGTGAACAAGCGAGAGAGAGAAAACGAAGGCCCTACGGTGAAGAAGCGAGTAGGTCACATAGATAATGGACTGGTGTTTGGATAATTGCCTTTTAAACCAGATTTAGGCTGGTTAAAAATAGAATATTCAATTAAATATCTCAAAGCCCCAAATCTTTACGCTTCTTGAGCATTCTTTCAATATAACGAATGGAGTTCAAACTGAGAAAACACAATGTTCGAGAGCAAGCTACTTACAATCACAAGTGACACTGTCAATCGTGGATGACAAAAGCCCCTAATCGCGGATAAGGAAATAGGGAAGCAGTTGTAACTTACCTGATTTACGGTGACGACATCAATAGCGATGGAGGTGGCGGCGACGACTTTGCTTGGGATGAGGGAACTTAGAGGGAACTTTGTTGACGACGGTGACATAAGGGAACAGATAGGGAGAAAGGGGAAAGAGAGAGAGAGAAGAGCGAGAGAAGAATGAGCAAGAAGGTTAAGGTAAGGTGCGCGCGCGAGAGAAGAGAAGAAGGAAAATTGGGAATTTTAGAAAGCTTCTGATGACCGTTTAATAACGGTCGACAATTGTTTTTAATGGTCGTCGTTTGCCTTACTCACGACCGCTTCTAGGCAGCCGCCCGTTTGTGGGGTCTCCTTTACCAAGTTTTTTAGTAGTGAATCCCATGGCCTTCCCCAGGTGTTCATTCCATCTGTTTTCTACTAATATGTGTATATACATAAAACATACATATATGTAAACATTAATGCACACCGAGCATAATTAATCCAAACAAAATTTTATACTTTGAAAAAGATTCAAATAGGATTTTAATGAATTTATAAATTCTAAAATTTAAAATTATACATTTTGTTTGGCTCTTTACACACCTAATAAGTTCAAATTAACCTAATTCCAAGAGTCACCTTAAGTCATCATCTAAACTTATTTAAATTTAAATCTTGAACTTAACTCCCTATGGAATCAACCTGGACTTACAGGTCATCTTGCTATAATTGACCTCTGTACTTGGAGATAACATGCACCTCGCGATGCCTATGCAAGCTGCCTTTGAACTCCCTCAAGACTTCGATCTACCTATGCCTTGGCTATGAGTTTCATTGGATGAGCTTGAATTTTCAACTTCCTTGAAAGCTACTTGCGAGTTGGTTCTGTGATAAGGAGTGTTCTTGTTTTGTTTAAAATATACCAACTTAGGTTCTATAAGTATGCTCATGGGCTGTAAATAAGTTTGTTTGCAAGCCTTAAACCTAACATGTTTATTTATTAAGTTTGAAAAATGTACTCAAGTTTATTCATTTAACTTATTAAATGAACATAAACAAATCATTAGCAAGTTTGTTGCTCACAAAATAAGTTTGTTTGCAAGCCTTATAAAGTCAAGCCTAACATGTTTATTTAATAAGTTTCAAAAATGTACTCAAGTTTATTCATTTAAATTATTAAATGAACATAAACAAATTGTCACGTTTGTTTAGGAGCGACTTATCGAGCAATTAGTTCATTTGCAAAGCTCAAATTCAAACTATATATACTATATATTAAAATGATAAGTGTGTAGGAGGTTTGAACACGTGACACCTATGGTGGTGATGTGCTCCTCATTTTTTTTTTTTTTTTGCTTTGTTTTTTTTAATTAAATTTTTTATTATTTTGTTATGCTTATAATGGGTCATTTTGCCATTATTTAGTATATTTTGAATCATTTTTTTAAATAAAATTAGTTGATGTCTATATTTTTCATTTATAAGTTAATATTTTTTTATTTACTGTTGTTTGGGATATTTTGAATCATTTTTTAAATAAATTAGTTGATGTCTATATTTTTCATTTATAGGTTAATTTTTTTTTCTTATTTGTTACTGCTTGAAAATTAATTGTTAGGTTACTTGATTTAGTATAGTATAAATTGCTTAATATAATCTAACAATTATAATTTAAACAAATAACTTTAAAATTATTTTTACCTAGTTAAAGATTTGCAGACTCTCATTATATGAAATAAACATATTTTGAAATCCTTTTAAATAGAAATTCATACTAAACAAATATAAATTTTGTATTTAAATTGGAAATATATTACAAATAAATATGCTCAAAATTTTTTTGAATACAAAAAAACATAAAAACTTAAAACCTGTGGTGCTATGTTCATTTGGCATAATGGAAAAGAAGTGGCTCACATCATGAGGAAACTAGATAGAGCTTTGGTGAATACTTACTGAATGGATCTTTTTAAAGTTTCATTTGCTGAATTCTTACCTTTGGTGTTTCTGTAATACCCTGAATTTTCTAAGTGAATGTACATAGAAGTATTTAATATATTTTAAACCTAACTTGAAATCTAATATAAGGAATCTCCCTAAAACTTGAATTTAGCCTAAAGGACATGTTATTTGAGCATTCTAAAATCCTAAATTAAATTAAGATAGCATTGGTTTAAGGTTTAGGGGATTGGAAAACCCTTATTTAGCTGAGTTGAATTTAGTGAGTTGTTAAGTGAATTTTAGTGATTTTAAACTTCAAAATTCTAGGATTTTGGCTCAAATTCAAGGGAATTAATGAATTCTCAAAGGTTAGAATGGTAATTAGGATTTAAAGGAGGAATTGGATGAAAATTTAGGGGGGTAGTCGGCCAAGAAGAAAAAATAGCACCAAATTTTGACTTTTTGGCACTAATTTTGACCTAGGGACATAAAGGTAATTAAGTAAATTATTGATAGGCAAAATGGTCATTTAGGGAGGAGTGTTGACTAGTTAACGGAGGTGGAAGAAGGCCAAAATTGGTTGGGAGAAAACCCTTCGGCCGAAATTCTCTAGAAGGTCCTAGGAGAGTCTAAGTTAGTCAAGTTAACTCCATTTGATCACATGTTGATTAGTTGTTATCTTAGGTGTTAATTTCATTAAATTAAGTGGGTCCTAAGGTTTGAATTAAGACTAACTTAGGTGTAAATTTAATAATTAATCAAGACCAAGAGAAGTTTTGTGATTGGCCAAAGGAAGTGAGTAGGAGAGGGAGGAAGAATATAAATTAAACACTTAGGAAAAATTTAAAGAACCATTCAGCCAGCCCTAGAAAAAAATAGAAAATCTAAGGGAAAAAAAGAGAAAGAAAGGAAGAAAATGAAGAAGAAAAGAGAGGGAAAGGGAAGAAAAAGAAGAAGAACAAGAGGAAAGCAAGGATTTCAAGGTTTGAGGACCTAGAGAGGACAAAGGTAAGTTTTCCAACTTCTAATTCAAGTTAAGGTTTAAGCCAAAGGCGAATTGAGCTAAAAATTTAAAGGTAGATTAAACATTAGGTAATTTTAAGGTTCATGTTTGCTTAAGGTTATCTTGGTGAAGAAATTCCAAGAAAAATGCAAGAATTGGGAGAAAGATTCTAGAAAACCCTAAATTGGAGCTAGGAAATCAAGTTTCCTCTTTCTTCAATTTCTTCTCATTTTCGGCCAACCCTTAAGGGAGGGATACTCTACTCTACTTCATATATGTATGTATGCATGTTTAGAGTATTGAATATGTGGTTGTGTTTGGAAAATTTAGGAGAAATTGTGAAAAAAATGAAAATTAGCCAAATTAGTGTTATGTTCACCTAAAATGGCAAAAAACCTAAGCTAAAAGAGAGCTGCATATTTCAGGTTTTGGGGATTGAAAATAGAGGTTTTAGGGTTTGGAAACCCTAGGTTTTACATAAAATTGATCTCCTAACTTGTGGTTAATAAATTGTGCAAATTTGTAGTTTTTGGGTACCTAAAAACCCTAAAAAGGCACCAATTTCGTAGGAGACTTAAAGGTTGGAAATATCAGGTTTTAGGGGCTGGAAATCAGTACCTAGAAGGCTTAAAATCCCTAGGTTCCACTGAAATTCAAATCCTTAAAGTTTGGTAAAGTTTTGATGCAAAAACATGACAAGTTGGTAACATAGAAACCAATAAATGGATGGAAAAGCATAACCGGCTAAGGGCTGTAATTTCAGAGTTTGAACAGTATTTTAGACATGAAATTTTCATTAGAATCATGTATTAAAAGTGTGGGAAAAATCCCTAATTGGTATGGTAAAAATTGGCTAAATTTCGGGTACCTAAACTTGACTATTTTGACACAAAATTTATTCTAAACCTATGTTCATTTATATTTGTTTAAGTTAAAATATTGATAAATGCATTAGTGGCATGCTTGTTGAATGCCTAGTGTGGTTATGGATTGAAATTGGAAGTTGTGTATGTGTTGGATGGAAATTCCTTACCTAATTAGCTTATGAATATACCATGCTCTTATGATATGGAACTAGAAGTGGATGAAATGAAATGAATGGTTGTTTGTTTGTCTGGGGTTGGGACCCTCGGGTTGAAGATCCCGGAACCTGCGCAGAGTTTGGTTTTCATGTCAGTGGGTTAGTAGCCTGAAACATGTTTAGCGTACATTAGACGTATCATCGCCTTTGACCATGTCCTAAAGCACGTTTAGCCTATGTACTTTTATCCATTTATGGCGTATCATTGCCCTGGGCCATAGTCCTAAAGCACGTTTATTTTATGTGCCCATTCCCGATAATTGTATGCGAAATTGTTATGAAACGGAAATGAAAATGGGAATAATAATTATTGGAAATTTTAAAACGAATTCTTACATGTTTATGCTTGGAAAATGATTATGGAATTGTTGGTTGTACGATTTGAGTATTTCTTGTAATCTGTATATCTCTTCTATATGTTGCTTTAAATCATATATATTATATGTTGTATGGGTGCATTTTCATGCATATATTATACATATATTGTTATGGAGTAGCATGAGCACACGCCGTCCGTGCTTATGTTCCTACAGATGTCAATGCAGGACCCATACAGGAAGCCTAGGGTGATCACATTGCAAGCTAGAAGAAAAACTGGCATTTTGGGCTAGTCTGTATTTTATGTCATGTATTTTGGAGACATATGTTGTATAAATATAATATTTTAGAATGTCAAAACTTTGGTGTATTATAATATACTGTTGTAATTTATTTAGCCTTTAGAATATTTGTGAATGGAAGTATGTTCTAGTATAATTATTGTCTTAGTTGGACAGATTTACAGATTACAGTTGTGGGTCCCATTGCATGACCATTGTGTATGCTTTGATGTTGTGACCAATTATCCATAATTTGTATGTTTATCACTCACTCCTCGAGTCCTCAGATCTAGGGCATGACAGATGGTATCAGAGCCTAGGTCAGAATACCTAGGGACATGGGACATTTTGCATATCATATCATATGATTATGTGCCTTCTGTATTAGATATTTATGTGTTTAAGTGAAATTTAGTATTGTTACGTAGCAAGAGATGTGGTCATTAGTGTTCTTACCTGGTTAAATATTTGTATCATGTTTAGACAGTATGTCGCCTCGTCGTGGAAGAAACGTGAGAGGCCGAGGGCGAGATGTTGGGAGAGGAGATGCATGGGCCCAGGAGCCCAAAATTAGTGCTTTAGTCCACCAGGAGCAGGAAGCGCATTACAGTGCCGTGGCGAGACTTTCCCAGATAGCCGGAGTGGAGGCACTTCCTGGAGTACGTGATGTGCCTTAATCTGCAGTTATGAATGCTGGGGCATTTTTTCAGCAGATGGCGGCTGCTATGGCTGCCTTCACTAGGGGAGTGAAACAGGGACCTCATCAGTAGGAGCCGACAGGCTCTACTGCCTTGGAACGATTTAGGAGGATGAAACCTCCTACTTATGATAGAGTTGCGGACACAGAGGTAGCCGAGGTATTTTTAGAGGAGTGTGAAAAGATTATGATAGCTATGGATATTATCGAGTCGACTACACGTATTGCTTTAGTTACTTTTTAGTTGAGGGCCGATCATCTTCATGGTGGACCAATTTACGTGACGTTGGTGGAGTTAGGAACCTTTCCTAGGAGCAATTTAAGGAGAGGTTCAGGGATCACTTCTTCCCTCTATTATTACGTGATGCCAAGAGGGAGGAATTTGCCAGCTTGATTCAGGGGAGCATGTCTGCTCTGGAATATGAGAGGAGATTTTCTGATTTATTTAAATATGCTCCTGAGTTGATTCCTACTACACGTCTAAAGTGCAGGAGATTTGAGAAAGAGCTTAAGCCTGCTTTGAGGAGCCGCATGGTCCCACTCGGCTTGGAAGATTATAAGGTGCTAGTTAATAGAGCTATGACAGTGGAGCGGGACTTGAACGAGACCAAGACATTGATGGAGGGTCACCGTGGCCGAGGCGATGGGGAGTTTAGTAGGAAGAGGCAGAAATCTACAGCCCAGTCTCAGCCTCCACCACCACCATAGATAGACAGTGCTGCTCCCAGGCCACCCAGGAGATCTGAAAGGGACAGCCCTGGTGTTATCAGTGCAGGCAGCCTGGACACCTGAAGTCCAATTGCCCATTCTTGGTGAGACAGGGAGAGTCAGCGGGACATGCTATTATTGGCGCAGGTGGGGATAGTCGAGTCTGCTATAGATGTGGCCAGACTGGTCATATTCAGAATTCTGTCCCCAGCAGCAGGGAGGCACAAGATGGAGGACAAGCCAGGGAGAATAGAGTTTTCAGGGCAGCTAGTCTACCGTCGAGCAGCAGCAGCCCAAAGGCCCCCCAGTAGCAGCAGCACAGAGTGGGGCTCCACAGCAGCAGAGGGAAGCTCCACAGGGTCAGAGAGGCAGACCCCCAAGCTCACAGGCGTAGGGGAGAGTGTTTGCAGCCCGAGG
This sequence comes from Pouteria glomerata, assembly GCA_035590655.1. Classification (NCBI taxonomy): domain Eukaryota; kingdom Viridiplantae; phylum Streptophyta; class Magnoliopsida; order Ericales; family Sapotaceae; genus Pouteria; species Pouteria glomerata. The sequence goes on along the minus strand of JAVXUM010000013.1, from coordinate 2,013,605 downwards.
TACATTCCGTATTTATTCTTTCTATGCTACAGTATTGCTAGATACGGGTGCTTCATATTCTTTTATTGCTAGTCGCTTTGCTGCTGCATTGGGATTAGATACTAGTTCCCTAGATTTGGTATTGCATGTTGAGACCCCAGTGGCAGGTAGCCCCGAAGGGACTTTGATCCGCATTTTTGCAGATAGATGCAAGGTGCAGGATTTATTTTCTTGGGATGACCACAGAAGAGTTGATTTATGTAATTTATTTGTTAGTATGGTGCTGGAAGATAAAGAAGAACAACAAATGGTGGAGCTTCGTTGAGTTGTAAATGAATTTCCAGATGTATTCCCAGATGATTTATCAGGCTTACCGTAAGAACGGGAGGTGGAGTTTTCTATTGATTTGGCTCCAGGAACGGAGCCTATCTTTATTCTTCCTTATCGGTTGGCACCTACAGAATTAGCAAAATTGAAGAAGCAGTTGGAGGATTTGTTAGCAAACGGCTTTATTAGACCGAGTACTTCACCCTGGGGTGCACCGGCTTTGTTTGTGGCTAAAAAAGATGGGACACTCCGGATGTGTATTGATTATAGGAAGCTGAATCGGGTGACTATCAAGAATAAATACCCACTACCGAAGATTGATGATTTGTTTGACCAGTTAAAGGGATTAGTTGTGTTTTCTAAGATTTATCTTCGGTCTGGGTATCATCAGCTACGGATTCGGAAAGTGGATATCCCTAAGACGGCATTCAAAACCCGGTATGGACATTATGAATATTTGGTGATGCCATTTGGATTAACTAACGCCCCTGCAGTGTTTATGGATCTAATGAACAGGGTCTTCAGGGATTTCCTGGATAAATTTGTGGTGGTATTTATTGATGATGTTTTGTTGTATTCCAAATCAGAAGAAGAGCATGAGCAGCACCTGCGGTTAGTACTACAGTGGCTGAGAGAGTACAGGTTGTATGTTAAGTTAAGCAAATGTAGCTTCTGGTTGAAAGAAGTCAAATTTCTAGGACATGTGGTGCCACAGGCAGGAGTAGCTGTTGATCCTGCTAAGATCGAAGTCGTCCTGGAATGGTCTCAGCCGAAGAACGTATTTGAGATATGTAGTTTTCTGGGATTAGCTGGATATTATCGCAGGTTTGTTTTGGATTTCTCTAGACTGGCAGCTTCACTGACCAGACTGACGAGGAAATGAGTAAAATTTGAATAGAATGATGCCTGTAAGATAGCCTTTCAGGAGATAAAGAAGAGACTGACAACCGCCCTGGTACTTATTATCCCAGAACGAGGAGCAGGATATTTTATATATTGTAATGCCTCGAGGGAAGGCTTGGGATGTGTATTAATGCAAAACGGGAGAATGGTGGCATATGGATCCAGACAGTTGAAGATGCATGAAAAGAACTACCCCGTACATGATTTGGAGCTAGCAGCAGTGATATTTGTCCTGAAGACCTGGAGACATTATCTTTATGGTGAGAGGTTTGAGGTCTTTCCTGATCATAAGAGTTTGAAATATATTTTCACACAGAAAGACTTGAACCTCAGGCAGCGCAGGTAGATGGAATATATGGAAGATTATGACTTTAACATGCATTATCACCCGGGAAAAGCTAATGTGGTAGCTAATGCACTGAGGAGAAAGACCCGGAGTATGATGGCCAACGTAGCCATAAAGGAATGGGAAATGCTGGGAATGCTAAATGACTTTCCCTTGGAATTGGAAGAAATAGCAGAAAGGGGAATATTGTATACTTTTGTGGCCTACCCAGCGTTAATCCATAAGGTGCAAGAAGCACAAAAGGAAGATAAAGAAGCTACTGAAATTCGACAGAAGATGGCCGAACTAGCAAACATACTGGGCTAGACTTGTGATGATGGTATACTAAAATATCAAGGAAGAGTTTTTGTGCCCTCAGCCATCAAAAATGAAGTTCTAAAAGAATTTCATCATTCGAAGCTGGCAGTACATCCTGGGGGTACAAAGATGTATCAGGATATGAGAAGACAGTTTTATTGGGCCAGGATGAAAAAAGATGTGGTAGAGTTCATAGAGCAATGCTTGATTTGCCAGCAGGTGAAGGCGGAGCATCAGAGGCCAGCAAGATTGTTGCAGCATTTGCTTGTATCGGAATAGAAATGGAAGCACGTTACTATGGACTTCGTATCGGGATTGCCAAGGACCAAAAAGGGCTGTAATGCTATCTGGGTAATTGTTGATAGACTGACTAAGTCAGCCCACTTCCTAGCAATGAAAATGACGGACTCTATGGATTTCCTGGCCCAACTGTATATCTGGGAGATCGTGAGATTGCATGGGACTCTTGTATCCATTGTATCTTATAGAGATCCCCGGTTTGTTTCCCGATTCTGGCAGAGCTTCCAAGTGGCTATGGGGACTAATTTATGCTTTAGTACAACCTTTCATCCCCAAACTGATGACCAGTCAGAGCGGACTATTCAGATATTGGAGGATATGCTTCGGGCTTGTGTTCTATACTTTTAAGGAATCTGGGAAGAATATTTGCCACTGGTGGAGTTTGCCTATAATAATAGTTATCATGCCAGCATTGGAATGGCACCATTTGAGGCATTATATAGCAGACCATGTAGATCTCCAGTATGCTAGACACAAGTAGGAGAAGTAGTTATGACTGGGCCAGAATTGGTACAGGAAACAAATGAAAAGGTGAAAGTTATCAGATAGAGAGTAGAAACAGCTCGGAGTCGCCAAAAGAGCTATGCAGACCAACGAATACGACCATTGAAATTTCAAGTGGGAGACCATGTATTCTTGAAGGTGTCGCCACAGAAAGGACAGTTCTGCTTTGGCAGACGAGATAAGTTGTCTTCCCGCTATATTGGTCCGTTTGAAATACTAGCACGGGTGGGAGAAGTGGCTTATAGGTTGGCTTTACCACCTCAACTTTCTGGAATACACGAGGTGTTTCATGTGTCTATGTTACGGAAGTACATTCCGGACCCCACTCACGTGCTAGACTGGACAGAGTTGGAGGTTGACTCAGATGCTAGATATGAGGTGTGACCAGTGTAGATTTGGGACACTCGGGATCAAATACTTCGAGGAAAGACTATTCCATTGGTGCAAGTGTTATGGAAGCACCACAATGTAGAAGAGTCAACCTGGGAACGGGAATCTGAAATAAAAGAGAAATACCCTCATTTGTTTTCTTGACTTTCCTTGATGTATAATGTATCTATTATGTAAATGGAAATTTCGAGGACAAAAAATTTATAAGGAGAGGAGATTGTAATACCTTGAACTTTCTAAGTAAATGTATATGGAGCATTTGATGTAGTTTGAACCTAACTTGAAATCTAAGTTAAAGAATCTCCCTAAAACTTGAATTTAGTTCAAAGAAGGTGATATTTAAGTATCCTTAAACCCTAAGTTAAATTAAGGTGACACTTATTTTAAATTTAGGGGTTTGGAAACCTTAATTTGGCTAAGTTGAATTTAGTGAGTTGTTAAGTAAATTTTAGTGATTTTAAGCTTCAAACTGCTAGGGTTTTGGCACAAATTCAAGGGAATTAACAAATTCTAGAGGGTTAGAATGGTAATTAGGATTTAAATGATGAATTTGATGAAAATTGAGGGGGTAGTCAGCTAAGTAGAAGAAATGGCACCAAATTTTGACTTTTTGGCACTAATTTTGACCTAGGGACATAGAGGTAATTAAATAAATTATTGAGGGGCAAAATGATCATTTGGGGAGGAGTGTTGACTAGTCAAAAGAGGTGGAAGAAGGCCAAAATTGGGTGGGAGAAACCCTTGGTGGCCAAATCATCTAGAAGGTCCTAGGATAGTCTAGTTAAGCCTAAGTCATTCCATTTGAGCACAAGTTGATTAGTTGTTAGTTTAGGTGTTAATTTCATTAAATTAAGTGGGTCCCAAGGTTTGAATTAAGACTAACTTAGGTGTAAATTTAATAATTAATCAAGACCAAGAGAAGTTTTGTGATTGGCCAAAGGAAGTGAGTAGGAGAGGGAGGAAGAATATAAATTAAACACTTAGGAAAAATTTAAAGAACCATTCAGCCAGCCCTAGAAAAAAATAGAAAATCTAAGGGAAAAAAAGAGAAAGAAAGGAAGAAAATGAAGAAGAAAAGAGAGGGAAAGGGAAGAAAAAGAAGAAGAACAAGAGGAAAGCAAGGATTTCAAGGTTTGAGGACCTAGAGAGGACAAAGGTAAGTTTTCCAACTTCTAATTCAAGTTAAGGTTTAAGCCAAAGGCGAATTGAGCTAAAAATTTAAAGGTAGATTAAACATTAGGTAATTTTAAGGTTCATGTTTGCTTAAGGTTATCTTGGTGAAGAAATTCCAAGAAAAATGCAAGAATTGGGAGAAAGATTCTAGAAAACCCTAAATTGGAGCTAGGAAATCAAGTTTCCTCTTTCTTCAATTTCTTCTCATTTTCGGCCAACCCTTAAGGGAGGGATACTCTACTCTACTTCATATATGTATGTATGCATGTTTAGAGTATTGAATATGTGGTTGTGTTTGGAAAATTTAGGAGAAATTGTGAAAAAAATGAAAATTAGCCAAATTAGTGTTATGTTCACCTAAAATGGCAAAAAACCTAAGCTAAAAGAGAGCTGCATATTTCAGGTTTTGGGGATTGAAAATAGAGGTTTTAGGGTTTGGAAACCCTAGGTTTTACATAAAATTGATCTCCTAACTTGTGGTTAATAAATTGTGCAAATTTGTAGTTTTTGGGTACCTAAAAACCCTAAAAAGGCACCAATTTCGTAGGAGACTTAAAGGTTGGAAATATCAGGTTTTAGGGGCTGGAAATCAGTACCTAGAAGGCTTAAAATCCCTAGGTTCCACTGAAATTCAAATCCTTAAAGTTTGGTAAAGTTTTGATGCAAAAACATGACAAGTTGGTAACATAGAAACCAATAAATGGATGGAAAAGCATAACCGGCTAAGGGCTGTAATTTCAGAGTTTGAACAGTATTTTAGACATGAAATTTTCATTAGAATCATGTATTAAAAGTGTGGGAAAAATCCCTAATTGGTATGGTAAAAATTGGCTAAATTTCGGGTACCTAAACTTGACTATTTTGACACAAAATTTATTCTAAACCTATGTTCATTTATATTTGTTTAAGTTAAAATATTGATAAATGCATTAGTGGCATGCTTGTTGAATGCCTAGTGTGGTTATGGATTGAAATTGGAAGTTGTGTATGTGTTGGATGGAAATTCCTTACCTAATTAGCTTATGAATATACCATGCTCTTATGATATGGAACTAGAAGTGGATGAAATGAAATGAATGGTTGTTTGTTTGTCTGGGGTTGGGACCCTCGGGTTGAAGATCCCGGAACCTGCGCAGAGTTTGGTTTTCATGTCAGTGGGTTAGTAGCCTGAAACATGTTTAGCGTACATTAGACGTATCATCGCCTTTGACCATGTCCTAAAGCACGTTTAGCCTATGTACTTTTATCCATTTATGGCGTATCATTGCCCTGGGCCATAGTCCTAAAGCACGTTTATTTTATGTGCCCATTCCCGATAATTGTATGCGAAATTGTTATGAAACGGAAATGAAAATGGGAATAATAATTATTGGAAATTTTAAAACGAATTCTTACATGTTTATGCTTGGAAAATGATTATGGAATTGTTGGTTGTACGATTTGAGTATTTCTTGTAATCTGTATATCTCTTCTATATGTTGCTTTAAATCATATATATTATATGTTGTATGGGTGCATTTCCATGCATATATTATACATATATTGTTGTGGAGTAGCGTGAGCACACGCCGTCCGTGCTTACGTCCCTACAGATATCAATGCAAGACCACACAAAAAGCCTAGGGTGATCACATTGCAAGATGGAAGAAAAACCGGCATTTTGGGCTAGTCTGTATTTTATGTCATGTATTTTGGAGACATATGTTGCATAAATATAATATTTTAGAATGTAAAACCTTTAGTGTATTATAATATACTATTGTAATTTATTTAGCCCTTAGGATATTTGTGAATGGAAGTATGTTCTAGTAGAATTATTATCTTGGTTGGACAGATTTACAGATTATAGTTATGGGTCCCATTGCGTGACCATTATGTATGCTCTGATGCTGTGACCAATTATCTATAATTTGCATGTTTATCACTCACTCCTCGGGTCCTCGGATTTGGGGCGTGACAGCTAACTAGCCCAGTAAATAAGACAGTGCAAGTGTGCCCCAGTGTACATATATATAACACATAATATAGGTACAATCACATAGTATAAATATGCCTATCTCATGCCATGATATGAAATGAAATACAATGGCTATGCACTCTAAGTTCTCCATCTACTCTCAACCTTATCCTGGGACGGGTGACACTTAGCAAGACTTTCAGCCAAAACACGTGCGGTCACCAAACACACCGTTTCAACACTGACAGCAAACGCATATACATATATCTATATATATCTCATATTCCTGTGGGGAACCGAGTTACACCCCCATAGGTGTAAGACTCAAGGGCTCCGAGTTACACCCCCTGACCCTTCCGCTAGAGAACCGAGTTACACCTCTAGTCGGGCATCCACCTATTTCAAGCAGGCGTCCACTGTCTCAGGTAGGCAACTGGCTGTAGTCCGGGAAAATATCAAGTCCATATCTCCTATTACGTCCCAACTCCGCATGACTAAACTCTAGTCATGTTCATATTGAATAGAGATCATTCGGTGTTTCAATATTTCCTTACATCAAAATCATAACACTTATAAAGCCACACGTGCCTCGGTACGTCACATAAACATATGGTACACTCGGCCAATCCATACACATCACTTCCACCGGATGAAACCGCCCCAAATCCCAATGCACATGATATGCTCAATCTTGGAATCAGACATTTATCTCTATATAAAAACACATTCACCTTCATCTCATGAATGATTTAGAATCCATTTTATTCTTGTAAAATATATGTCAACCAATTCGGGGGTCAAAACATGCTTCGAGGAGCAAAATAAGACAAAATGGCACAAAAAAGGGGTCTTGGCCGTCCAAACCCTCTGTTGGACCGCCCGGACGCCTGTGGCCTAGAACTCCCTCTGATTCGCTCCAACTTCAATCCAACCTCGTTTTCATCCAATCTAAGCCCCGATTTCACCCAAAACTCAAATAGAACTACTCCCACATATAAATATCATGTTTTTACAACTTCAATTTAAGAAATAACTCAGAAACTTACAAAATTTATCAACATATATGCATATATACATATACACAATTACAAATATATACATATATATACAACTTCTTTCAAATATCACCAAAACATGCATATGTATATACCAAAATGATCCCTATGACGTCTAGAACACAGATCTAAGTCTCACCTACCTCGAATCTGGAGAAAAATGAAAAAAAACCATTTTGGCCTTCGAAATTCAAACTCCGATTTCGCCTACCTCGCTTCGAATCTCGCGAAACGGACTACACCACGTTGCTAATGATGTTGAGATATTCCTAGATCGACCAATCTCCCGAACTAAATCTCTTTCTCTCTTCTCTTTTCTCTCTCTTTTCTCTCTTTCCCCTCTCCTCTCTTTCTTCTCCTTGTTTTCCCCTGCAGCCGAACCAAACAAAAGGAAGAAGAAAAGAAAAAAAAAAAAGAATAGCAGCCCACTTTATCCAACTCAATACCAATCCAAGTTAAACTCAACCCAGGAAAATATAATAATCAATGTATGCTCCATTTAAATATTTTATTTACTCAAAATAATATAAATTTAACCAAATTAAAAATATCAAGTGTACAATGTATTTGTGTTTTTTATTGGCGGTTGCTAAAGTGACCTTTTTTTATAGTATAATAACATAAATCGATTAGAAATATGAATATATACATAATTACTAACCAAAAAAAAAAAAAGCCAAAAACAACATACTAATACGTAAATACATTAATCTAAAATTAATACAATCTGATCTTGAAATAAATTAAATATTTAACTTATACGTTAAAGTTTAAAATATTTATTTAGCTTATACATTTAATTTTGAAATATTTATTTTTAAAGAAATTATAAATTCAAACATGGTCTATCAACACGAATTGCCACCTTCAGTTGGATTCAAATTATATCCAACCGATAGCATAGATACTACTTTATTACGTGTAAGATTCTATTTCAAGAAATTTGGGCTGCGTTTGACAGCTCTAAAAAAAAATAAAAAATTACTAAAAATTTACATTATTACAGTAATTTATACTTTGGTAAAATAATAATTTTT
>JAVXUM010000013.1:1981995-1998177 GCA_035590655.1 Pouteria glomerata | reverse complement strand
TTCTATATTTTAATATTAGATAAAGTACAAAAATCACCCTTGCATTTCATTCTCAATCTTACTTTAGTATAACTAATTTCAATTGTAATAGTCAAATCCCTACACTTTCGGTCAAGCATCAATTTAATCATTCCGTCTATCTTCTGTTAATTACAACCGTTAGGGTGAGGGTAAAATTACAATTTCCTCTTCCTATTTCTCCAAACGTCCTATACAAATCAATTTTGTATATTTTTTCCTAAGATTTGTTCCATCTTATTTAAGATCATTCCAAAGCTGGAGACTGAAGAAAGTTAAGATCATCTCACTCACAAAGTAAAAATGAAAAATTTACGTGATAAAGTTTCTGAATCAACAAACTTAAGTTGAACTGGAGCAACAATTCAAAATTTTTACGTGATAAAACTTTTGAATCAACGAAATGATAAATCTTTTGAATAAACGAACTCAGAGAAAGCTTATTGTAAGCCATCTTTCATCTGCCATTAGGACAGTCGAACAGACCATAATCAAATCTTAATTCACCTCTAGTCAAGCAGAATAGAAACCTTCGGAAGAATAATGCCTTCAAATCGATCGCAATGGAAGATTTTATTTATTATTTTTTTTTTTTGTGAAAAAAAACCCTAAGTGTATTGTTGATTTTTTCCTGAAAAAAGTTCTGAGTGTAATTTCTTTTGAATGTGTACAATGTTTCAATGTCATTTCAAGACGTTTAGGGAAGAGAAATGATGATTTTACTCTAACAGTTGTAATTAACGAAAAGTAAACAAAATGACTAGATTGATTCTTGATCAAAAATGCGAGAATTTGACTGTTACAGTCGAAACTAGTAAGACCAAAATGAAACTGAGAGTAAAATGTATGGGTGATTTTTGTACTTTACCTTTTAATATTTTATTTGTCTTAAATACTCTTTTAACTATCCAATACTTTTATAATTTTTTTTCTTTAAATTCCTCTTAAGTATAAATAAATAAATAGGTTCTTTCAAGGGCATCTTTAGAAAACGTTGTTTGTAAGTGTTTTTTAAAGTTGCAATTTGAACTTCTATTTTTATACTAATAGTACTTTGACAAATACCTAAAAATGATCAATATTCTTCTAAATAGTAATCATTATAATAGTCAAAAAAAAAAAAAATTATCACATCTATCACTTACCTAACAAAAATTATATTAACAAAATATTAAAATTAGATGCAAGTAATTTTAATCTTAAATTATGAGTTAACTATATCTGTTCTTGTCTTCTGAATAAGTTGCTTAAATATTTATTTATTATTTTACTTCCACTCAAATCATGGTACGTAGAAATATAAAATAATTTTGCTTGAGTACGAACCTTAAATTGAGCTGACTATACAAGTAGATCAGACTACAATTTGCTCGAAGATTACTCTTAATTACCATGAACTCTAACTACTATTTTATTTTGAATAGTAAGAATAAGTGGAATAATTTGTTGTAGGGAAACAGTCTCCCTTTAAAGTAATTCCTATATATGAAAAGCGCATTAGGTTTGCTGTAGAGAACGGATTTCTAGTCATGTGACTCACAAAGTGAGAATCTCTTCATGTCATTGCATATATAAAGGACCCCCTTGGAAAATAATGCATGGCGAAATCAATTTCTCTCTTCTTCCTCTCTCTTCTCTCATTTCCTCCCATCTTCTCTCTCTCTAAATTGTTGAGGGGAATGTTGTCTGGCTCGAGATTATTCATGGAAAAGCTCAAACATTTGAATGATTTCGGACCAGGTTTCATTCCCCTCAACCCTAAAAAAATAAAAAAAATAAAAAAGTAAATAGATAGATGAAGAAGATGAAGCTGTAATGACTAGGTTACCTAAAATCCAAGGTCATAGTTTACAACAGGTGGGTGTGCAATTAATTCACTTTCTTCTAATCCTTTTTTCCAGGACAATTTCACCCATTCCATGCATGCTAACAACAATATTCATTATATAGTTAGCTAATGTAATTATATAACTACTATGGTCATTCTTTCTTTCTTTATGTATTGGGATTTAGGCTGTTGAATTCATCATATGCATGCATTTTGATTGTATAGATAGGTGTTGTAAGAGTGTAAATAGACACAAACGGAGAGAAATTCTTTTCAAATGTGAGTTTTGTGAATAATTTGATTATTTCATTCATGATTCCTATCTCCTTACTTAACCATGACATGGATCTTATCAACCGTTTTTTATCATCCTCTCGATCTGCTAGAAAATACTAAAAACTATATGAGTTATATTTAGATTTATTCATACATATATATATAGGATAATTTTAACCCGATATATACATACATATAATAGATAACATGTTTGGTTAGAAGGAAGGACAAAGGTATTATGCGCAAGGGTGCTCATTATAAACTGTGGATGGAACATGCAGCTGTGGTGTGTGTATAATCAGTATTTGTCATGTACATGAAGAGTAGAGTACTACAGTCATCCTCTATTTAGGGAAGCTCCTATTTCCACTATGCATTTGTACTAATATTTTCCTTGTTGAATTTTGTGTTGGAGGAAGAGATTTATGTACTTGCTGATGGTTGATAGGGACTTGGATTTTGAGTGATGTAGATTGGAGAAATTGAAAACTAAAAATACGTTTAATGAATAAATAAGGTGACCCTAGGGATCTTGACTTTTCTGTGCATTAATGTATGCTTTTTTGTTTGAAGTCTATGACGGGATTACTAACTTTGTGTCAACTTGATAATTCTCTCTCTTTCCTCCAAAACAAATACTTGTAAAATATGAATCAAAATTAAAGATATGCGTTGGTGTCTCTCAACTCTCTAAAGCATGTTAAGTTTTACTTTTTTAAAATTATTTATCAAACTTAATATATAATTTTATAATTTGTTAGCATAAGGGTACTTGTATATCTCCTATATATTTCCTCCACATGGTGCTTCCATTCATTTTTTTTATACAATTATGAATAATTTGCACATGCATTATATGTGACTGCAAAAGTATATATCAATTTAAGTCAAGAAATAAGTTATTCAAACTTTGTTTGAAATTCTTTTTTGAGTTTGAAAATATCACGTGACTTATTATGAATCCATAATTTTTAATGAACCAAGGACGACTGCTAAGACTTAAAATCGATAAGGATTACGTGAAAAATATAATATTAGAATGTTTAAATTTGGCTTATTAAACTTTACATCAAATTAACTATATACAAGCTTAATTATTTTACACGGAGTTCAGTTTATCTAGCTGAATTCGAATCGAGTTTGAGGTATAAATTGTTTTCAACCTTATCTTGATTTCATTACAAATTGATCCCAAACAAATTTTTATAAGAACCAAGTTTGAAATGTTTTGTTAGTTGTTCTTAGTTGTAAATTAGGAGTACTAGCAAATCCCTTGATGCTTTAACGTAATACTTAGAAGCATGTTTTCTGCTCCATTATATTGCTGGAGTGGAATTTTAAAGATTTTCACACAAGTTATTTAAAAAATTCATTTTGTTCATCGTGTAATATGCTTGGTAGAATTCTCTCATTGATGATGGCTGCCAGACAATTTTGGATTAGATTTGGTCCTTTTGTCAGTGATAATTTGATCCTTTTGCCTGAAGCCCTTATAATTGACCTTACCGTGTGTCCCCTGAATCCCAATTGCTGCCCCAATTATTCTATTTCTGCCCCTCCTCTGTCTTGAGGCATATGGGGTGGTACTGGAAGGTGACCCGAAAAAAAAAAATTATAATTTTCAAATTGACCAAATGCAATTCAAGTTTCACATTTCGATTGTAATAGTTTAAAGTTTAAAATTTTAATTAGAAAGTTAACTTTCTATAAACTTAGCCAACAGATTTGCCAATATATCTTCATTTAAAAGAGAGAGAGAGAGATATATATATATATAGCTTTTGTAAAAAAATAAAAAAAAATGCCAATCTCAAAAGACAAATCACATGTTCAAACACACTCGATTTTGGTGCAACTGTGCTACAGTGTTCGTGACAAACGAATGCACCATTCCCACAAACAAATAGAAATTATTTGAAGTAACACTGGATTTCTTCTCAAAGTAAAAAAAGAATTCCATCACACAATTCCTCCACTTTTTGACTTTTCCGTTTGAAATGGTAAAGACAGCAATCCACAACAAACACAAAAAATCTATTCTGAAGACAGATTTTGGTTGGTATATCACAACCACAAGTCACTGCCAACGTAAAGTTGGACCTCACTTTAATTAAACAAATCAGCTTTTTAAACTTCAATGTAATAATATCATTTGCATGATTGGTGATACAACAGTGATTTCTCCAATCATTTAGATCCAATTAACCAACCACAAAGCTTTCCCAATGACGCAGAGTTGTCAAGCTATAGAAATCCCCTAATAGATTAGCCTTGTTAGGTTGGTGATCAAGTCTCTCTCTGGGCATCCAGCTATTGAATCCAGAGGACATTGCTTTTACTCCACCACAGAAAAAAGACAGCTGTGATTCCTTTGACGTACATTCTGGTGGTTTGGAAGAGCTCAGAGAAATCTCAACAGAAAGGCAACAAAAACGTCCTGCCAACATGATTTGTTTTTCTCCCCACTAGCGAAGATTCCTTAGGCCTTGTTTGGTCTCAATATATTGCACTGTTTGAAGGGTTCTGGTCTTGTGCATGCATGACAGGGTCTTCATTCTGCAATTATGATAAGAGCAGCAATCTATCAATTTGAGATGAATCATATTCATAAGCTATATATACAATTTTTTTTTTCTATGATGTGGGAGAACTAATCCAAGGCAGAAGTCATTTAGACCCACCCAGGCAAACACCGCCCTCATCCGCTAGCTTTAGGTATATCTCAAATTGTCTTAGAACTACCACGGTGATCAGAGTTTTGCTAGAGGTCGAATCACCAGGACAGACCTGATTTCATTGCCTATATTATATCTTCATTCTGCAATTGTTTTTAATTTTTACTCTCAAGAAGCTAAACATAGCCACAAAGTTTGCTGTGGAGTGCAGCCTTTCTTCTTTCCGGATATTAAAAAAAGGTTTAAGAGTTGTTCCTAGATGAGTAAGTTCTGATTCAAACTTCCCCTATTCATGTTATCAGGAATTATAGAAAAAGTCTATCAATGATATACATATGGGCCTGATTTTTATTGGAAAGAAAGAAAACAATAGAGGTACACAGGCAGCTACGCAGACTAGACTGAGATTACAAGTCTTCCTTTGTAGATTTCCTCCAATTCTTTTGTTTCAAATTCTATCCAAACTAGTTGTACTTTCTGAGAGCCTAGTTTTAACATGGACAAGAGGTGGCAACAAGGGTCCGCTTCTTTGTTTTATTGTCAATCATACAACATGACAAGCAATATATAGCAATAAAAAAAATGCTCCACCTATCTGAGGTTTGCAATAGAAAATAGTAGCAGATAACAAATTTAACTTGTACTCCCTGCCTTCTTGTTGAAGAGTATTTTTCCGTTTGCCATACAATAAAGTTATATACATGACTTTCAAAATAATTCGCAAAGAGAGAAAAGTCTCTAACTCACTTTCAGTTGCATTCACAGATATATGTTAGCTTAAACAATATTATATGAAGATGAAGAAGCTAACAATGTATTGAAGCTTGAGCAGTATTATACGAAGACAAAGAAGCTAACAATATGCATGAAGCTAAACAAAACAACAGAGGTATCAACTCACTTTGCGTAAACCACACTGGCCACTGATTAAAAGTGGATCCTCATCAGGGGTTCTTCAAAATCGAACTCATCCACCAAAATTCACGCTAGTGACCTTTCATTTATTGTATCATTTTTCCGTCTGCCCCTTGAGGGGAAATGTTGGAAGTAAATTCAGATATTTGTGATATTTTTCATCATTTGGCAGCATTTCTATCACAATGGAGACAGTGGCTGCATCTGGTGAAACATTTTTCTCTGCCATTTTCTGAAGGAGTTCTATCACTTTCGATGGCTCATTGTTTTGGCAGAATCCTCTCATAAGTGTATTGAATGTGATGACATTTGGAGCACAACCCTTCTCTTCCATTTCTAGAAACAAATCATTTGCCTTTTCCAACAGCCCTTCTTTGCAGAGCCCGTGGATTAGGATGGAATATGTTACAACATTTGGCACAAAGCCTTTCTTAGACAGTTTGTGGAATATCTCCCTAGCAACATCAAGCTTTCCCGCTTTGCACAACCCATCAAGGATGATATTAAAAGTTTTAATGGTTGGTTCAAACCCATTATTTCCAAGAGCCTGGAAAAATTCCAATGCCTTTGCCAGGTAGCCATTCTTGCAAAGGCCATCCAAGTAAATGTTGCATGTACATGATTTTGGTCTCAGGTCATGAACTCGCATGCCAGCATAAATTTTCTGAGCATCCTCTACTTTACCTTCCTGAAATAGACCAGTTAACAAGGTGTTATAGGTAACAATGTTGGGCTTGACTCCTTTACGAATCGAATGCCTGTAAAGTCTCATTGCTTCCTCTACCCTCCCACTCTTGCAGTACCCATTGATTAACACATTGTAACTAACAACATCACATTCAAAGCCCTTGGTTTCCAATGAAACAAATAATTCCCTAGCATCATCAACTCTGCCCTCTACACACAATCCATCCATCAACGTGTTATATGTAAAACTATCAGGCTTCACGCCTCTCTGAATCATTAATTCTAGCAACCTATTGGCTTTTTGGATCTGCCTCTCCTTGCACAGTGCATTTATCAACACATTAAATGTTACTACATTAGGACTAATGCCTCTATCCAGCATTTCATCGAAGCAAACTTTAGCCTCTTTCCACCCATCATCCATGTAACACAAACCATGGATTAAAGAAGTGTAAACAACCACATCCGGTGAAATCCTCTCACTCTGCATCTCCAAAAAGAGCTCTTTAGCCTTATCTACAAGACCATTTCCACAAAGACTGTCGATAATCATACTATAATAAACCAAATTAGGCTTGAGTTGGAAATTTAGGCCGCCATTACCACTCACCATTTCTTGATGCAACTGAAGTACAATACCCAATTTGCCCGTTCTACACAACCCATTTATCAAAGTCCCGTAAGTAATTATATTAGGTCGACAACCCAATTCAACCATTTTCTTGAATAACTTGACCGCCTCCCCGACCTTATCTACCAAACACAATCCTTTAATCAAAGGTGTGAAAGTAAAAATATTTGGACTATAACCCTTCTTCAGAATACCCCCCAAAACAGCAAAACCAAGACCAATTCGATTCGAATTGCAAAAGCTATTAAGCAATATGTTTAATGTAATATAATCAGACGACACACCCACTGCACTCATTCTATTGCACAGAGAAATTACATCGTTGTAACGCTTGATTTTGGAAACTGCACCCAACAACAGATTGAAAGAAGAAGCTGGAGGGTTGGGTTGCATGATAAGCATCTGATCAAAGAAGTTAAGTGCATCGTTGAGATTGATATTGCCCGACTTACAGTTTATTTTGAGGAACTTCTCAAGTGGGTTTTGATCCCGGATTTCGGAAATTGAGTTCGTTGTTGAGGATTTAGGATTGGGAGCACGGGTTAGACGCGGGCTTGTGAAGGAGGATGAAAGATTGCCCCTTCGAACACTGTTGGAAACAGTAGTTGCAGCAGAAGACGAAGAAGCTGAACAAGAAACTTTGCAGACCATCTTCACACGGGGGGTTGCTCTGGGTCTTTTGGATCGTGTTTGTATAATTTTCTTTTTGGGCCCTTGTGAATTGGCCCAATTGAAATCCACGTCCAAGGGCAGATTCGAGGTCCATTCGTAAAGTTGGGCCTAACAGACAGTCGCCACATTGCGAAGATCATAGAAGCATAGCATTCGAAGAAACAAATAATAGCCCGTTGTGGAATTAAAAATCAACGATTTAAATGTATTTATATTTTTTAATTTATTTATATTTTTTAACTTAAAAAATGAGTGAAAAAAAAAAATATTCACAACATGGGCGTTAACTTAAATGATGGGGTCTCAATAATTTCAAAAATAATAAATTATTTTTATAAAATATTCCTCAAGTGATATATTGGATATAGTTGCATTTTTTTTTTAGTGACGAGAAACCCGTAGTCGCGACATTTCGGGTGCGTACTGAGTAAACCCCGGAATCATGCAATAACCCGCAAACCATACGACTCAAGTAAACCGCACCAGGCAAACTCTATGCAACGGGCTCATGCCAGGGGAGGTCGAACTCTGATGACGTGTGAAAAACTTCACCCCACCAACCACCAGGCCAACCCCCACTGACTAGTTGCATTATTTTATATTTTATATTATGTATAATTCATATGTTGATGTAGTGATCCCCTTTTTAATTTAAAATTAATAATTTGTGACTTAAATACCAGCTGTTATTATCTTTCTAAACTTAAAAAAGATCGATCAGAAGTAAATGAAATAGCAGAATAATAATTAAAAAATATACAAGGAATATTAGAATTTATTTTCTTTCATCTTTTCATAGTTTATTATTAAATTATTATTCTGCAAATCAAATAAGATTATCAAATATCAAGTTTGATTAATTATGACAAAAAAGTTTAAGCTAGGGTTGGATGTATTTTCACTTGTTTATTCTATATAATTTGAAAATTAAATATTATTTTATTAAAAATAATATTCATAAAAGAATAAGCAGAATAAGATGAAAATGTATCTCAATGATTTTCTTTCTATTTTTAGGTGAAAAAAAATGGAGAAAATATCATTCAACATTATTTTGGCTAGTATGTACTTAACATCCCGTCTGTCATCTTCCGATTTGCCCGTCGTAAGAACACAGTGAACCACTGGGTAAGATTAACACTTGGACCGAATCAAATACGACGATTAACCAGCAGCTCCAACTGCATATATGCATTGCAGTGAAAAAGTCTTTTTTTTCTTATTATCATATCCAAATTTCAAAATCATCAAAACCAAAATTAATTTAACTCTGACCTTCGTCGATCATCTCTCTCTCTCTCTCTCTCTCTCTCTCTGTATATATATTATATATAATACAAATAAATATATATATATATATATGACAACAAAACTGTATACCAGGCTGCAGCTGACAGATCTCCGTTTGTGTCTTTAAATGAAATGTTAATCCATGCGTTGGTTTTCTTGATGGGCACAATTTCGTACGCACTCCTGTCCTCTTACCTCTATCCTAATTGTGATCATCATCACGAAAATGCATCCCATGACGATGATCGTCTACATTATAGTACTGGCAAACCATCCTACACGCAGATCCTCTTAACATCTTCCTTTGGATTGATCATCGCCGCCGCATTGCATTATCACCATAAAAAGGCCGGAGACAGGAAGATCGTTCCTCGGATCAAACTCTCCGATGCCGGCCACGTCCTCAAGCTCGAGAGGTTCCCCCATTATGTAGGTACGTATTATGTATATATTAATGGTGATGGAATTAGGGACACGTTTATCATAATTGCTGTAATTTAGATTTACTGTAAGTGTTATTTTTTTTTACAGATCTATAATTATTATTAATTTTTTAGACATTTTGGCTCTATCTTGTAGGTATTGATTATCATCATGCATATTATTTAGATTATGTATATATATATATAATTTTCTGGTATTGATGTATGTATTTGTGATGATGATGATGATCTGGATATGGGGTGGATGCAGCTAGGCAAATGGGATTTGGGGACAGACGAGAATGCCCCCATCTCTGCCAATTAGCTTCTGATTATATTCAGAAATCTGAGGAGTGCGAGAACAATATATATGCCTTCTTTGAGAACGAGCCCGATGCCGATTCCTTATTTATAAAGCTAGTGGAGGAGTTTGAGAGGTGCTCCCTTAGCTACTTCGCCTTCCATTGGAACCATGCAGATCAGATGATTAGTCACGTACGTATATACATATTATATATACATATATATATAACTAAGAATCATTTCATCAAACACATTTGTCGCAATTGAATTGACTACAGGTGGTTGGTTAAATAAAAATTATCAGGTACTGGGTGCTGATTTTGAGCCTAAGAAGAAGCTCAAGCACATTGTCATGGCAGCAACTAGGTGGGTTTTTCTGTTTCTTGTTAGTGTTTTTGCATTGATATGCTAATTAATGCCGGCCACGTTCAATTATGGATATGGCACGTTGGATTTGGTATTAACTTTAGCATCTCATCGTAACCCATATTTGGTTAATCAAAATTGTACTGAATTATTTGTCCAGTCTAAATACCATATCTGCTAAAGTGGAATATACGTAATACCTTCATTGTTTGGTGAGACAGAGAACAAAGGTTTGAAAGGGTGACGAAGAACCTGAAGGTGGCAAGAGTTTTCAATACTTTGGTGGAGGAACTGAAAGCTATAGGAGTTGCTTCTGTAGATGACTCCCAATGTACAGACGTGATGGCTCCTGTGGACCACAAAGATAGGAGCCCTGTTCTCCTCTTCATGGGTGGCGGCATGGGAGCTGGCAAGAGTACCGTCCTTAAAGACATTCTCAAAGAGTAAGAATGCCTTCCTATGTATATTATACAATTGTTCCCACAAATATATATATATATATATATGAAAAATGATTAATGCTAGATCGTTTTTTTGTTGCGCTAAAGTATTCATTGAATTAATTATTAATTTGTATTCCGTGCAGTGATGATTGTACAGCAACTCGAAACAAAAAGTACTGTGACATTAATATTTTATATATATATATATTTATATTTATAAGGCATTCACATTGAGACTTTAAAACTTTAAATTTAGCATTTATATTTAATTATATTTTTTTAAACGAAAATAAAAATAATAATAATAACAAGAAAAGGATTGTGGTGTTATTCTCAAAATTTTTTTATTCTTAAAATGTATACAGACCATTCTGGTCAGGAGCTGCAGGGAATGCAGTGATAATAGAAGCAGATGCCTTCAAGGAGTCTGATGTCATTTACAAAGCTCTCAGCTCTAGGGGCCACCATGACATGCTTCAAACTGCTGAATTGGTATACATATATATATTGCCTCCCATCCACTTTTCTCATGAGCAAATGCCTTGCATTAAATTAATTGCATGTTCTACTCTTGGCTTCAACGTACCTTTCATGCCTGATTTGGGTTCAACACTCTTTTTATAAAGGGGTGTTACCCTTTTGAGGTTGGGTCCCAGGCTGACCACGGGCCCGTAACACAATGAGTTCATTAAGAGAGAGCTCACTCAGGAAAGAATCCAACCCTTCCACTGAGCTAACCCTCGTTGACTTAGGTTCATCACTCGATAAATTCTCTATTAAGACTGTAAGGGTTTACTATATGACCTGCTATGTAATTAAATTTTTTTTTTTCATAATTTTACACCGAAATGGTGCGATGACTTTAACATGCTTACAATGCACTTTTATTATAATAGTACCATTGCCGCATCATTCTTGGCTTATTTTCCAATAAAAGTTTCTGCAGGTAAAATAATTTTTCTCTTATTATATATAATCTCCTTTCTTACGAAAGACATTATCCAGATTAGATGAAGCAGGATTGAGGCACTCTGTTGTCAAGAATAATCTCATTCTAAGGCACTTTTTAATCCTATCAATGATTTAGAATTAATCTTCTTGACCCAAAAAAAAAAAAATAGAGCTATTAAATAATTTGAGGGCTCAGATTTTTTGAAGTCAAACATATGCTACCAGAAAAGAAAGAAGGAATGAGGAAACAAAAAAGGAAAAATTGAACTAAATTACATAAGACAAACAATATATGACAAAATTTCAGATGGAAACATACCTGACAGGCACCATATCCTAGCGCAATTGTCTCCCCAGCTTGAAACTTCCCTCATTGATTTCTCAAGATTGACTTAGTTTGAGGTGGAAATCAATCTCCTCCATTATCCATATCTGCATTGGTTTGGTCTTTGAAAGCCAGAGTTTTGTGGTCCATCTGCATAAATTTAAACTACAGCCATTCAGCTTCTCCACTAAGAAAATCATTCACTCAGTGTCTGTTATAACATTCTAGCATTAAAGAAAACAGAGTTCTAGCAACCCTACAAATGCATGTCGCAAATCTTTACTACCATAATGTTACCTTGAAATAGCTTAGTAAAACAAATGACTCTAAAACAGGTGCACCAATCATCTACAGACGCAGCATCATCACTTCTGGTAACAGCACTCAATGAAGGGAGGGATGTGATCATGGATGGTACACTCTCTTGGGTCCCCTTTGTTGTGCAGACAATAACTATGGCTAGGAATGTTCATCGCCGTCGTTACCGCATGGGAGCTGGTTACAAGGTGGGCGAAGATGGAGTTGCAACTGAAAACTATTGGGAACAGATTGAAGAAGAAATAGAACAAGATGGTACTAGGAAGAGAAGACCATACAGAATAGAGCTGGTTGGAGTTGTTTGTGATGCTTATTTAGCTGTTATTAGAGGCATAAGGTACGTTAAAAATAGATTGCTCATTGTTCTATATGATGAGAAGAGCCAAAATTCTGAGGGTTAACCCACCCAACCTACCATTT
This sequence comes from Pouteria glomerata, assembly GCA_035590655.1. Taxonomy (NCBI): domain Eukaryota; kingdom Viridiplantae; phylum Streptophyta; class Magnoliopsida; order Ericales; family Sapotaceae; genus Pouteria; species Pouteria glomerata. The sequence continues at coordinate 1,985,637 of JAVXUM010000013.1, read as the reverse complement.
TTCTTTTCTTTTAGGAAACTTTAGGCAAACAAAACCATGGACTCTAGTTCGTGACTCTAGTTCGTGAAGTTTCCTCTAAAATTTTGTAGAGATGAATATCCCAAACGTGTTTCAAGTAACATCATAAATTTTATTATCATTTTCAACACACAGTTGAGTGCCAGCAATTTACTCAAGTCTTAGCATTGTTACAAGAGGGAAAATAAACCTATTATAGCAACGTATTTTTAATTTTTTGAGCATTATTTGCAGGAGAGCTATCATGTGCAGAAGAGCTGTGAGGGTGAAATCACAGTTAAAATCACACAAGAGATTTGCAAACGCATTTATGACCTACTGCCAACTAGTAGACAATGCTAGGCTATACTGCACCAATGCTTTGGAGGGCCCGCCAAAGGTATACACCTCTCACCCTTCCTTTTCGTGACTATTGTTCTTCGGCTTTCTTGAACTCTTGCTGAAGAAGATCACTAATAAAAGGAAACAGAGAATTCTGAATGTAGCTATAGAGCTCAGCACGTCGACAACAGAATATTTGGAGAAGGCATTGAACATAATATTTAATAAAGTTTCTATATGTTTTGTAGTATTACCCTTCAATAAAAATGTCCCGTTGACATTAGATATGTCCCACTGATGACATAATTATGTTTGTGAAGTTGATAGGGTGGAAAGACAAAGACAAGACTTTGTTGGTTGATCCAGATGAGATAGACTGTCTGAAGAGGATATCTGGGTTGAACGATGAAGCAAATGCCATAAATGAACTTTACAAGAGCCCAAACCCAGCTTATCAAGCTGGATCAGTTTGGAAAGACATTGTCCTGTCACCTTCAAGGTTGAACATTCAACAAGAGCTAAAGTATTCCATCCAGAAAGTTGAGGGATATAAATAATACCCTCTTATGTGTTGTGGGACTGTGGTTCATGTCCCAGAGGCTACAGATGACTGGGTTTCAGATTTTCTGCAAGTATCGGAACATATATATTGTATCTGGATTAATGTATTGAAACATTAATTATAGTTTACATGTAGAACTCATTTCACCTTCAAGGTTCAGATTAGAGAATGGAAATTAACATTAAGCAACAAGATCTATGCAATAAGAACAAAGGCGGCGATTCAAAACTCATGTTACCATCATGCAGACAGATCTTATTTTCATATATCGGCCCAAATCAGAAGTATCTGTGGAAAGAGGAGCACCTTATCTTATTAATAATTTCAACGACTTCTGCTCTTATTGGGAAAAATATCCAAATGGATTTGGACAAAATATGAACTAAATAAAATCATATGAAATGGTAGAAAAAAATAATAAAATCACCAAAACCGTGCCAAGTTCACAGGGAATATAACTTTCCATGCAGGCAATATCATAGAAACTTTAGTTACATCTTATCTGGAAAGAGGAAGTAATGTTGGGCTTATGACATTATATTCATGAATCGTTAAATTAAAATTTAATTATTTAAATATATTTTTTAAATATAATATTTAAGACTGATTTTTTTCCCACGTTCCATTTTATAGCCCCGGCACTAAAAATTTAAAAAGAATAAAAAAGATTAATATTAATAACATTTTAAAATAAGAGATGTAAATATAATTGTTAAACATTAAAAGATGATAAATGTAGTTATTTAAATGTTAATTATAATTTATTCATAAAAAATAAATATACCTTGAATTCGAAGTACAAACGATTGACGACTTGCACTGTATTGCAATGCAATGGTAGAAAATTAAATGCTACACAATTAAATTATTAATTAGAACAAGAAAGGAAAGTCGGAAAAAACAACTACCTAAAAAAACAAAAAAGAATGTCGGAAAAAATAATAAAAAAAAATACATGCAATGCATGTCACTTTAATTAGGCATTCAAACAATCAAATAATATGCGTGTAAATGTCAATATTTTAACTAAAAGGCGGTCAAACAGTTATATAATCATATCCCTGTTTCAACTCCTTTTTCAATGTCTTGGAAGAAAAAGTAAATCCGAGGACGGACAAAAATTCCCACGTTAGACAAAAATTCAATAATAAAAGAATCCCTCTGGATTACCTTTATCCCTCACTCCAATCCTCCTTTTGATTTACGCTGTAATGTGAGCCCTTCACCAATCAAATGACACAAGCTGCCATTTTTGCGAGGAAACCAAACGTTGATCATTCTGAAGCCAGTGTGAGAAGAACGCGCGGCGTAACAAGACAGGGAAAAGAGTAAAGGAATGATGCAAATAAAAACTCTCACTCTTCTCGGAATCGATTAACAATCTACCCCAAGTTTTTCCATTGATTCCCTTCCTACAAACAAAAAAGAAAAAATAAAATAAAATAAAATAATCCTCCCTCACGGCTGCGCGATTCCCACATACACCTTTAAAGATCAACAAATTTACAAGACTACCCCCTAGAGGGCCTTCCCTATTCCTATCATTTCTTTCCACTCCTTGCTGTTGCTTTCTTCACCGGCGACTTCACAGTCTTGGGCTTAACGCTCTTAGCCGGAACCTTCTTAACCGGGGTTTTCTTGGGCGCCGGCTTATAAGCAGCCTGTCTCTTTCCCGGAGATGTCCTAGACAACGTCCTCGCAGCTTTTTCCGGCTTCTCCTCGGGTTTGGCTTTGAGCTTTGTCACAGCTTTTGGCTTCGCGGCTGCCTTTGACTTTGCAGGAGTAGTTTTTGGCTTCGTTGCCGGCTTGGCTATGGGGGCTGACTTAGCCTTCGCAGCGGGTTTAGCCTTTCGCGCAGCAGCCTTTGTTTTCGCTGGAGCTTTCTTTTCCTTTGCCTCTTTCACAGTCTTGGCCTTTGCCCCAGCTGGTTTCTTTTTCACCGGAGCACTGGCAGCGGGCTTTGGTGCGGAAGGCTGAGTCACCGGAAGCTTGAAGGAGCCTTTGACTTTCACAAGCTTGCCAGAGGCGACTAGCTTCCTCAACTGGACCAACAACAGCTTCTTGAAATTCGGCGGAAGTTGCTTGTACTTCTCCTCGTTAAACTTTGCAATCGCATATTGACTCGATCCACTTCTCTCCTTCAACGTCGCAATTGCGTCGGTGATCATCTAATCAACAATTGAACAACAAAGATCAAATCCAAATTTTCAAATCGCAAACTCAAAAGGAAATGAATCCAAATGAGAATTCAGAAATTCATATCGCTTGCCTCAATGTATGGAGGATGCGAAGAAGGGTTCTTGGGCTTCTTCGGACCAGCCGCCTTCTTCGCTTTTTGTTCTTTCGCCTTCTTCGACTTTCCGGCCTTCGCCGCCAGTTGTTCTTCCACGGCCGACTCAGCCACCACCAGATCAACAGCACCCTCAACCAACACAACCGGTTCTTCGGCCATTTGACGATCGGAAAATTCGATACCCAACTAGGATTAGGGCTATCCGAGGGTTTGGAACAGAGACTGAAGTAGAGGAATTGGATAGATAGGACCGCGCCGTACTCCGTTGGTGCCACGTGAAGCCCGAAATCGGCTAATTTAAATAGCCAGCGTAGGGGAGGCCAAATCCAGAAGCTGAACGCTGATTGGTCGAATAACTCAGCACGCGGATCGCTGTATTTGAGATAGTTTAAACGTAGGCCGTTAGATTAATCGCCATCAACGGTTCAAAAGTCTATGCGAGATGGAC
>JAVXUM010000013.1:1852076-1866268 GCA_035590655.1 Pouteria glomerata | reverse complement strand
AAACCACCCTTTTTAACCATGATTAATATAAAATTGTAGAAATAACACAAACTAAAATGTACTTTAAAATGTAATAAAAAATATTTTTAACAATTTGTTAGTAAGATATTTGTATTAAATACCAAAAATAAAAATTTTATACTTAAAATGAGAAAGGTTTTTTTTTTTTCCCTGAGAAAGAAGAAACCCGAAGACTGCTTGCTCCTTTCCCCCTCCAGTTCCCAAGGATTCATTCTTTCGCCGGCAGCATTCAACCCTCCAATGGCCACTCCGAGCGCCGTCCCAACAGTTGGACTGTTCGAGACTTTCGCCAGATTGAGAAACCAAGGCAAAGTCGGTATTCCATTCTTGTATCACTCGTCTTTCTTTCTGGTCTTTTTCATCAAGTGGGGGTTGTTTATTTCATCAATTTGGTTCATATCTGATTGAGATTAGAGTTGTGATTTGTTTTGTTTTTGGTGGTTTATGATGTGTAATTTGTTATACATACACGGGCTTTCCGCTGCAGGGCAAAGGAAATGTAACTTCCCAAGGATTCTGTATGTCATTTGTTTACGTCTGTGTCTATGTCCGTCTCCCTGTTTGATTTTGTTCCGCGATGAAATTTATAAATCATAAATATTTTCAAACAGTCAGTGAGATTATTATATTGTGATTGGTGAGAATAATCGCATGAAAACCATTGAGCAAAATTTATAATTGGGCCACAAGGTGGGGTTTGATCTTCCCATTAAGAATGCACCTTGCAATTAGTGGAAATATAACTCTTCCTGGGGACTAGTCTAGATGCCTAGTTGACATAACCATAAATTTCAAATGTTTTTCCTCTCCAAAGCAATGAGATAGTGTCAACCAACTCTATAGATCATTCATTGTGTCTTTCTAAAATTTAAATGAGGATTAATCAATATTAGCTACTGTAGGTACTTCGGTTGCAGGAATGAGGCCCAAGGTCCATCAATGCTCCCGCGGCATGACTGCAACACATCTTGTGACATAGATCACTCCTGTGTTGCTTTAGGATTCACCAATAGCTAGCCACGGCAAGAGCCCTTCCAAGGGGAATCCTAATTCTTAGACAAGGGAGCAAGGTCCAAGGATTTCTTAGCAGACATATTCTTCAACAGGATCATTGGGGTCTAGTGGTTTGGTAGCTAGATTCAAGAGATTGTCGAGACTCCCTTGACCGGTCTAGAGAGAGAGATCTGAGAGAAATCTTTCCCTTATAGGACCATGCCAGTTAAAGGCTGAAACTCCGCCCAGCAGATATGAAGCCAGAGTTCATGCCCTAAGAGACTCTTTCCGGATTATATAAACCCTCATCCTTTGGAAGGTCCATCATTCATATCCAATCATCAGTACCATCACCATATTGACTCGCTCTCTTGCTCTAGATTGTCTTGGTTCTCACCTCACCAACTTCCGATGACTCTGCTATGCCATGGATAGCGACTAGCATTATCCTCAGGTAGTTAGACCCTTCTAGGTTTGATCCCCCACAACTACTTTGAAACAAAATTTCTATTCAGATTGGAAAGGCTATTTTTTTTTTCTTTTTTTTTTTTTTTTTTTTCCATATTTGGTTATGCTGATCATGCTTTTGGTGAAAAGGTGGCATTTATCCCATATATCACTGCTGGTGATCCCGACCTTTCAACAACAGCGGAAGCACTTAAAGTGCTTGATTTGTGTGGGTCAGACATAATTGAACTGGGTGTACCATATTCTGATCCTTTGGCAGATGGTCCAGTTATACAGGTTTGATATTTTGGTTGTATGATCATTTATCTTCAAATTCCAATTATTTGAACTGATTTATTTATTTCTCTCTCTATATATATTTAAATATGTCAGGCTGCTGCTACGCGTGCTCTAGCAAGAGGGACTAATTTTAATGCTATTATTTCGATGTTGAAAAAGGTAGGATGAGTTGGTACAATGCTTTTTGTTTCCCTCTTTTATGTCTCCTCATCTCTAAAGAACCACACACTGATGCCAAATGCTCCATCGCAAAGAGGTCTGAATGGAAGGTTTTCAAATGGTATCATGGTCGCATTTTATTGGAACACTTCTCAACTCATAAGTCAAATGTTTATAAGGTGTTTTGAAATAAAAATATTCTCACCTAAGTTTAGGTCCCAATTGTTGCTGGAGAAATTTGGAGCCAGGGCGGTAATTTTAGAAGCCTATTGTAGTAGCATTGTTTGGTAACTTATGAAGATCCATGTTTGTGCTATTATTTTATGATTTTTTCAAAAAAATAGAAATAGCAACATTGATATATGTTGTTTATTTTTCATCTTGGGTATTGCTTTTTCTTGGAGGTTGGTTAGCCAATATGCATGCATAATTATTCACATAAGGGTAATATACTGAAAGGATGTTTTTTTCCACTGTCAAAATCTTGACTCTATGTTCCTTAATCATGGATGTTGACGTGCTCTTAAGTTATTACATGTTGGGATGGAAGCTGACATAAGCTTTCTTGCTTACTGTTAATTGACTAACTTTGCTTTGGTAGGTTACGTTGAATACTTCAATCTTTAGGCTCATAGTTTTCTTGTATTTTCTAATCCTTTGTGTTAATTGCCTTCCACAGGATTTTAATATCACACTTTGATCATTTTTGAAATAGGTGATACCTCAATTATCTTGTCCGATTGCATTATTCTCATACTACAATCCAATACTTAAGCGTGGGGTTGAGAAGTTCATGTCTACTGTGAAAGATGTAGGCATACATGGTAAAGTACAGCATTCTCTCCTTAAAAGTTTTAGATTTATTTTTTGAAATAAATGGATTAGGTGTGAGTAGTATCTTGAAGGCACAATCTCCTATCATGATGATTAGATATTATATAAATTACTAAATTCAACATGGGAGACTCACAGTTTTTAAGTTAAAATCAAGAAAGTAATACCAACTAGTTATAATTAGGTATTTAGGTCTTTTGTTTTCATTATTTTCTTACCATAGTTTTGTTTTTGGATGCTTGTGAGTATTGGGGTGATTGAACATGATGTAGTCTTGTAGATTAGTTTTATGGGGAATTGTATATTTCTATACAATATGAAGAAACATAATAAAAACAAATATCAATTGCATAATTTAGTTTTTTATTTTTTTTTTGGGATGACGATGAGAACTTGCAACCACTACTCTTTGGGTGTACACTGGATAAACCCATTGAATTGGCACAATAGCCCACAAACCACGTGAATTGAGTAAAACCCACGAAAAAATCATGTGTAAGCTCACCCCCAAGGAGTCAAACTCAAGTCTTTCCCTGGGGAAGTCTTGAGTTCTAACCCTGATAACTGGAACTTTCTTCGGTGGAAAAGAAACAAGTGACATGAATCCTTCGAATTTTGGGAGTTTCATCAACGTTTAGCAAGTGGCTGATGAAATTTACTCCTTGACATAACATATGGCCTCACGGTTTATGCCTGAAATGCCTCTACTAATCTAATATCAATATTTGCACTATACATGATAATTAATGCCTCTGACCATTGATTTGATGTAGATGCACACATTATCTTTAAAATTTATTTATCTGTTTTCTTGATGTGTTATTACAAGTCTGGTGCTGTAAGATAAGTTAATTCTAAGAATGATGAGGATCTGTATCAGAAGTTCGTTTATTACCAATTGAGGGAATTTACACAGTGCATACTTTCTAGCTTTTGGAAGAGCTTTGGGACTCGTGTGGACACCTGATAGAATCTGTATGCATTGTAAATTACAGACTCAATTTATGAATAGTTTCTCCATATGATATTAATAGGGATGGCACTAGGTAGGGTACCTCCTTAACCTTACCCATTTATAATAAATATAACCGTACCCCACCCATAGCCACATGAGTATGGAAGATGATACCCATGCCTTAACCCATCGGCTGATAGGAGTGTCTGCGCCCATACCCTTATTCGTTTATCGGTGCGCATGGCTGTTGGAATTCCTTGTATCAATTGGGGAAATCCATACCCATTACCCAAGTTCGTATATATAAAAAAAAAAAAAATATATTTTGATGTGAGATATCTTTCCTTACAAATTGAGGAATACTGGAACTCTGAAGTTTGATTTACATACCTTAAAGTTTGAGTAAAATGAAGTTGTGACATTTTATATATAAGATTGAGTTTGGGAAGAAAAAAAAAAAAAAATAGCTTTTTTAGCTAGCTACTAAAAAAAATTAGTTTTTTTTTTTTTTTGTGTGTTTGAGAAGGGATAAAAAAGTTAGTTTTTTAGTAGTCAATTTTTTAACTTTTTGTTGAGACATTTTTGCTTTTCAAGGTTTAAAAGAAGTTTAAAATGTAATAGGCTAAATTTAGTTATTTTAGAAAAAGCCTAAAAGCTTGTAGCTTGTAGCTTAGCTACTAGCCCCTTTTTTGCCAAATAGTCACTAAATATTGGTTCAGGTTTTGATTTGCATTGTGACAAGACAATTTCAGCCTTTTATAACGAATTGGTGATGTTCAAGTTATGTTGGACTTCTATTCTTATTGTTATTTGAATGTGCACATGCAACATATCAGATATATATACAGTCTCTATGTATATTTTAAAAATTGTAAGAGTTTAAAAAATAAAATGGTTGAAAATTTGTTTAAAAATCAAGTAGGTAAATGGTTAAAAAAGGTCTCTTACCCATATTGTACCCATATCCACTAAGGTGTTTGTTCTCTTACCCATATTGTACCCATGTCCACTAAGGTGTTTGTTTAAGTACTCATACCCTCCCTACCAGTTTAGCGGGTAGAATTTGCGGGTACCCACTGTTCATCTTTTATGATTATAAGCATTTCGTTATCCTTGAAAATCTTTGTTCATCTTTTAAGATGCTTATAAGCATTTCGTTATCCTTGAAAATCTTTATTTATTTATTTATTTTTTTTTCATACTCTTTTATGTTTTACTCCTTGTTCTTAATTTCTCGTATAGTATGCCCTAAACATGCTTTCTTTTTAGGGCTTGTGGTCCCTGACGTCCCCCTAGAAGAAACTGGGATCTTGAGAGAGGAAGCTGTCAAGAATAATATTGAGTTGGTTAGTTTCCACATGTAATTGATCTATCCTTCTCATAGGTGTCAAATATATATTTCATGCTAGATCACCAGGCTTCAATAAAATTATATATAGATATATATTTCTTGCTAAATCACTAGGCTTCAAGAAAATTAAATCTCTTAGGTAGTGCTCTAAATAGCAGGTTAATATAGTGTTTTTCGTTATTTATATGCACATTTTTGTTTTTAACATGACACTGTTTTTATGCTTGCGTTGGAAATCCTAATATGATGTGGCATGGCTCGTGGGTTTTATTTTTCATCATAATATCCTGTCTGAGCTTTCTCTGTAGATTTATTTATTTATTCTTTTGTGATAAGTAACTCAAGTATTGTAGAAAGGTGTTGAGGAGGGGGTAGTTCCTCATAATGCAAAATAAGACGAAGGAAGTGAAAACTATACTATACATTATAACCCTATGGAGTCACCAAAATCCAAAAGGACCCAAAAAAAAGAAAAAATTGTTCTCAAGGAAGAAAAGTACTATCTGAAGTGGAGTAAGAGAATATGTTTTGAGTTTGCTTCACCTTCATAATTTGTATTACAACTATATATGGTACATGGTTTATTTTTCTTAAATTATATATGTTGGCATTTGGCACATTCTTAAAATATTATTTTCACGAGGCAAATTATTATTTGTATAGTTTTATGTTAGCTAGGTTTCTCCATAAAAGTATGAGCATTTAACTGATTTAATATAGAATCATGAATTTTCGGGCCTTGTCTGTATTTGTCTTTTTTCTGAAGATGAGCGGTGTATTTGTCATCTTACTTTCACGAAGTTGGTCACCTGGTGAGGCAATACGACGCTAGTAATTTATATGTTGCTTATTTTGTTTAAGATAAAGTATGATTGCCACTTTGTTTTTTTGTTTTGCAATTAAGGTATTGCTCACAACGCCCACTACTCCATCAGATCGAATGAAAGCCATTGTTGAAGCTTCAAAAGGATTTGTTTATCTTGTAAGATCCCTTTTTTTTGATAGGTACTTTTTTCCCTATAGTTGTTTTTTTACAATACTTTAAAATCGCTGTGTGGTTGATTAAGCATTCATTGATTTTTCTTTCATTCATCAGCAGTTTTTGTAAATGATGTTCACAATATGGCATTTCCAAGTATTTCAGTAGGTTCATGTCATTCATTTAGTTTCTGTAGATTATCTTTGCTTCTATTTATAAATCTATTGCTCTTTTTATTTCTTTTTCTTATTTGTTTAGTACGTTTAAAACATGACAATTTCAGGTACTTGTATTGGCCAATCTAATAAAATTCTGCTAGAGTTAGTCTTTAGAGTTTATATAACTTGCCAATTTGTGTCTCTGTCTGCTGCCATTTTCTTCATGATGCAACAGCAAAATGCAGCTATATCATTTAGTAAGAAACACATTTTATAATATTTTGTCAGAATGAAGGTTATGGAGGCTGAGATTTACTTTAAAAAAAGGAGTCTTGTGAAGATACAAGGATTAATATCCTCAACTCTTGCATTAAAAATGCAAAAATGAAACCATATAAGAAGAGCAAACATAAAAAGCCATTTTTCCGGGTCCCAAACTTGATGGATAAGCATAGAAAGCCTGGTAGATTATGGTTTGTAACGGGAGATTTCTCTGGAAACATTTGCCCATTTGGTATTGGTGAATCCGAATCTCCTCAACTTTCCCGACTTGTCATAACATTCCTTGGCAACACTCATTCTTTCTAATGTTATATTTCGGTTTGTGAATTATCATCATTTATCAATGGCCTTTTGCTCAATTTCTTAATTGATAGAAACCTACTAGACGAAGTAGGATACATATTGCATATTCGTGTAAGTATTTTAAAAACTACAGTGAACGTGAACACCACTTCACATAACCTGGTAGATTATTGACTTTCTTGTACATGGTTTTTTGCAATATTACATTTCTTGTGCTTCTTCTAAATGATAATTTTGTATTTAATCTCTCAAAAAAAGTGTGGTTATTGCATTGACAGAGTGGAGGAAAATGGAAACCCACTCTCCATGCCCTCTCCTGATGCCAGTTTGGAAACTTAACATTCTTGATTTTGAGCCATAGGTGAGTTCAGTTGGGGTCACTGGTGCTCGTGCATCTGTCAGTTTTAAGGTTCAAACTCTTCTACAAGAAGTTAAAGAGGTTTGTTTCTACATCATCATTCCGAACCTTAAAATGGAATATAACTCTCCTACGTTTACTTGATGCATTTTTCAATACATCTTTAATTATATTAAAAAAAAGAAAAAAAAAAAAAAACAAAGAAACCCAACATGCATTTCGGTTTGAAGACAAGACTCTATTGTGCCATTAAGTGGTTTAAGATCAATTGGGACTGCCCAACATATGATTTATGATACTTGCGCTTGTTTGGGAGATGGAAAAGTGAAGTATAGATTCTACCATTTGGTTAGTGGCATTTGAATGTCTTTGTGGGTTGGTTGTACTCTAAAAGTGTCTTGGATTTAAGATGAGACTTGGGTTTCTGTAGTGTCTTTGTACTTATTTTGCAGGCAACAAGTAAGCCAGTGGCAGTTGGCTTTGGCATATCAAAACCTGAGCATGTGAAGCAGGTTTGTCTTAGCATGGGCTTCTACAAAAAAAGCCAAAAATAGAAATGCCATAGTGCGGTTTGTAAATCGACCTCTGATTGTACTGATTGCAGGTGGCTGGATGGGGAGCTGATGGTGTGATTGTTGGCAGTGCCATGGTTAAACTGCTGGGTGAGGCAAAATCCCCTGAAGAAGGGTTGAAAGAACTAGAAATCTTCACCAAATCCTTGAAATCTGCGCTACCTTGATTTATAATTTTGTCATTTTCGGTCAAAACTTGTATCTCCATTTTGGAAGTTCAATGTACATTGGAGCAAGAAAAAATAACTGGGTATCGCTTGCGTCTAACTCAATTTTCAGCACTTTTTAGCACATCTTCTCTCGCACGAAAAAAGGATTGCGTAGCCATCAAATCGGGCGAGCATTCTGAATATTGTGATTTTGACATTTCGATGAAAGATTTCAAACTGAAATTTATCAAGATATCATTGGAAACACCAACTCATTCTATGCTCAATTACCAAATTGACAGAAATGAACTTTATGAGCTAACCTTTCTTACCATTGCTCTCTCTCTGTGTCTCCCCCAAAGGGCTATTAGCCTAGCACGATAATGGGATACCCATCTGCTATCGAAACGTTCCATTTGAGGCATAACTATTGATCAAGAAGGTTGAATCTATCACCATAGTTCCAACAAAGTCACTTCTCAGCACCATCCAATTCATGCAAATTACTAACAAAAGTGATTTCAAGTTCGCAACCATTAATAGAAGAAAATGGAACTCCAGCTTCTTTGCCAAATCAACTACGTGCTTATACCAGATTGATGTTTTTAAGTGGCGACTCAGTTGAAACATTTTGCAAATGTGGTTTACCTCAATTAGCAATATAAATATAGGCTTTTGATAAATGTTGTCATAAATATGCTTATTATTCAAATTGCTGGCATGGTCAACAACTAGATTGCCTTTTGAACATCTAATGCAAAGAATTTGACAAAAAAAAAGCTACTTATGCACCGAAAGGAAAAGATTCAGGTTACACGACTCATGGAGAACAAATTTGAAATATGATAAAAACAACCAGCACTAATAAAACATATAGACATAACTAGCGCCTTCCCGATGCCACTGATTCAGCAGAGAAGAGATATTTCACACGTGAAAGAACAGAATCATGTGCAGGGTCATAAGGATGGTCCTTGGAAGGAATCTCCAAAATTGCTGGAACTGGCTTGTTGTAGCTATCTACTAAAAACCTTATCATGTTTGCGACCTGAAGATGACAGAATAGACAAGTTTTTAAACAAAATCAGTTGATAAATAAAAAAGTACAACACCACAAAATCCAGTAATCATTCCTATCTAATTACAACAACTAATATGATTATGGGACCTTTTGATTTATCTGCCAACGAGAAGAGAAACAAAACAAATAACAAGATAAGTGAATGAAATAAAGGAAATCAAGATGTTGTACTTAATGTAGCAACAACAAAAGTGCATATCACAAAAACCCTCTTGCGGTCCACATCAGAGAAAGACCGTTCAGGCATGAGGCCAATCATAATACAGGAGTCTTTTGCCTTGGGTTGACCATTTTTTAATATTTCTTTGGACGTTGGATGATTAAGTATAAGCAGGTGCGAACAATCTTTTAACTAAATTGTGAACAATTGGGGGAGCCAAACCCTTGAAGATTTGGGTTGTTGAGTTACTCGAGTATATAAACAAGACAGAGAAGATGGGATTTGGTAAGAAAGAGCTTCTTTGACCGTACATATGCTAGAACTTCAAAACTCGTCCTCCTCGCATCATTTTCAGGGTTTGCATTCCAAATGGGAGGGGCTCAGATTAGACTGCCTGCTTTTTCCGAGCAGTCAATTATGCTGTTCTCACTCAACAAGTTCTTCATCCAAACCAGATAGCCTTTTAGCAATAGAGTATACATTCCATAATGGCCAAAAGAAATCCAATACGCTAGCATGTGTGAAAAATGCACATTTAATTTTAAATACTTTTTCCTATTCACATGCTAGGCTACAGAAAATAATAAAGTGCATGTTACCATGCTTGAGTGTATCTGGCAGCATATAGACATGCATCTTTTACCCGAAATTCTTCATTATCACATACTTAAAGTTGTACCACAGAGTAGGCACATTAGGAATAAATTAAAGAACATAACATAAAGCAGAATAACCAACTTACGTATTGGCTGATCAAAACTATTGCAATGTCCTCTCTTGTTGTGAACTCTTTGAATGCATCTTCAATTTGTTTAACAGTAGTTTCTAAAAGGAACAATAAAAGAATTTCTATAAGCCAAAATTATAAATACAAAAATTCAATTGAATTGAAATTAAATGAAGGGAAAAGAAAAGATTCCAAAATCCATAGTTGCCGTTAAGGTTCAAAATTCTCTTCCAGTCTACAACTTTTGGTAAACAATTTAGCATACAATTCTGAGTATCCTTTCTCAACTTGTAACTGCTGACTCTACGGCAAGATGCAACAAGACTGTTGTAGAGAAACAAAAGCTACAGCATAAATGACTAGAGAAATGAGTAGGCCTTAAAGTAAACTGGAGGCATTTCGACTGACCCATTTATTGAGGATAGTTTTTCAGTTTAGCAAATCCAGTTGCTTTCGTGAGAATTGACTACCAAAAACTACTACTAAAACAAAAAAAAATTCAAAAGCCAGTCATATTCTCGAGTTCAATCTTTCAGGTAGCGTGGAATCTCCACTCCAGAAAAGGAACCAAAGCTTAAAACAAAACCTAAAACCAATTTAAAAAGAAAAAAAGAAGGCAACTTCCTTAATGATAAATTTGACAAAATCATGGCCATAAAAATTAAAACTTTTAGAAGATTTAGAGCTTAAAAGCATACTTGCATCGACAATGAGGTAATTTGTCTTTCTCCGCAAGTCCACGTTACCCACCCCGGCCAGCAAAAATCCAGTTACTGTGTCCTATATCAGACAAATCTATGTCAGATGAGCTCCAGTAATAATGTACATCAAATCAACAAGCATCTTAAAGAACTTCACAATCATAACATCAAGATGTAACAAGTAAAACACACCTGACAATTTTTAACAAACTACCAAGCCCAAAAACAACCAGCCAAACCATGTGACAAAAATTGTATCTACGGCTTAATTTGCCCATTCAGGAACTGAAAGAAAAAGGACATAACATAAATTCACAGCACATTGAATAACTGTGCACCTAAAGCATGCTAGCTCCACGTGAAGATTGACATGAAAAGAAAAATAGCTTGCACATTCGTAATTATATATTTTGACATGTAGATGGCCTCTGCAGCAGTTCAACATGATGGCAATGGGGAACTAAAATTATTGGTAAGATTTTCAGCTTGGCCCATGTGATTTCAGCCATCCATAAATTCAAAAGACACGATGCCAAACAAGCATAGGTCATATTTTCAGATTCAAGCCACATTGTGCATCTGCTTCCACATTGGAATGGTGAGAGTGAAGCTTTGTCAATGTGCCAGCAAAGTTTGTACATTAATAGTTGAATTTCTCAATCCTTCGTACATTAATAGCTGAATTTCCCAATCTGGCTGGATTCATTGATGCATCTATAATCACGTTTCCCATGGGGCAATGCCCCCCATCCCCCAATTAAGAGAATGGCGAAGTCCACAATCTTGAGCACAAGTCACACTCACCAACTCATGTTTGACAAGAAAAAAGGAAAAAACGGTGTCATCTTATTTCATGAAGGGTAAAGTCCACAAACGTGCTTATCCATTCTAGCATATTCCAAACAATGAGAGGCTTAACAAAAGCATGCCGCCCCAACTTAGAGAAGCAGAATAAGCTCAATGGTAAGGGTTCCTGACATAAACATAAAGAGTGCGGAAACACCAGACTCGGGAGTTGGTCCTGGTTACACGTTGTAACGCATAGCCCTTTATTGAATTTTAGTGATAGCCATTTGATGCTTTCTACTAGCGTTCCCTATTTCCTCTATTTGCTCTAAGGTGTCCTCTCCCCATAGAAGCGGCTCTCTATCCTCTTTGGTCAGATATTGAAAAATGGAACCGACTGATTATGACATATCAGAACCTGGGGATCCCCACCCATTATGACATACCAGAACCTGGGCACTGATAATCTTGAAATCTTAAAATGTCAAGAAAGCAAAAACGAGAGAGGACCAGCATCAAAATTAATGATCAGATGTTTTACATGCCAGTAATGAATCCAGGTGCCTGAAATTAAGAAACATTTACGGCATGATTTCACGACTAGCACAAATAGCAAGTGCAACAGTCTTACCTCATCAGCAATCATGGCAATGAGTGCTGAGTTGCTGGTAGGAATTTGAGCTCTGTTAGCCATTCGAAGCAAAAGGCACAACTGCAACAGACAGCAAATGAAAATATCAGATACTGCACTGAATTGCTAACTCAAAAATATAATCTAAGCATGCCCCAGGGGCTATAGTCATACTCCATCCAATTAAAAAAAAATGCATTGCTTATGCAAAATGTGAGGGAATTAAAAATCAAGGTTCTCAAAATTCAGGATCCTATGTTTGATTGCTGGGGGATCTAAAGGATCAGATTTTTCTAAACTATTCAATATAGGACATTGTTCTTGTCCTCTATAAAATTACAAACCAGGCTTTTAATGCACCAGAAGGATAATGCCAAGTCATTTTGAAAGTAGACACTATAGACATTATCTATACAGATATATCATATCTATGCAATGCAAGTTATACAACCACTCATATCACCTCTCACTCCTGAGATGATTTATTTCATTTAATATGAAAGTCCATGGTAGGTTTACTCTCACATCTCCAAGGAGTGAAGAGTTGCTTTATAGGTTCCATGAAGTGAACTCTCAGTCAGCAATTGCCTAAATGGAGTAGCTATGCAACCAGTCATCTCATCTCTCCCTACTTATTTTAGTTTAGTTAACATATCTTTGAATAGGCAATGAAATAGGTTGCCGAATATAAACACCATCTTCTTTAAGCCTTTGGATTCGAAATAAATTATAATCTTTTCCAATCAGAAAATGGAAGTTTAGACCTCATAATGGGCGCACACACAGATACACGGGTCTGTATATAAATGTCGTGCGTAAAACATGAACAAAGATTTCTGTCCCACCAAAAAGTATGATAATTCTGTATCTAAAATCCACCAATTGTACATCAAATCACAGCATAATCACGTTTGCGATAAGAAATTCATTGGACAATACAAGAACCCAAAAATAATGATAAATTCGAGATTACTTAATAAGATGCCTGCATATATACACAACAAACCAAAATACATACGACAATTGGTTTGAATTAAGCCCAAACTTCTGATTTCAGGGCAAAGTTTCTAAGCGGAGGACGACCAGATCCAGGAGAAACACATTAGTAATTTCCAAATTCATCAAATCAAAAACACAATGATCTTTCGAAGGCACACCTCTTAATGATTTGATTGTTCGTCGACTCACCAGACTTTGAAAATAGAGGATCGATCGAGATCGAGATCGAGATTGAGATGTAGATGGAGATGGAGATGCAGAACGAGATACAGAGGAGAGATGAATCACAAGAAAGAGAGGGCTTAATAGTCTTATTTCATATCAGATGCCGGGAGGGGAAAAAGGGGCGGCCACGTGATCGTGGACAGGTATATTTTAATTTAACGGTTGGGATGTATTTTTATTATTTTATTTTAAAAAATATAAATAATTTTAAATTATTAAATTTTAATTTAACGATTTTAAACGCAAGTCACTGCTATATTAACTCTCTAAATCTGTGCTATTATGCTACTTTTATTAAATTTCTCTTTTTGATTAAAAGTAAGAAGTAAATATAGTAATTTTTTTATTTTTATCATATACCAAAATTCGAGTTATTTTTTATTTATTTATTTTTAGTAGTATGTTATTTATATTATTAAAAATAAATTATAAAAACTCTTAAAAATAAAAAAATTTATTATACTAGTTTAAAAGGACTTGAAAAAAAAAAGTTAATATTTTTAATCGTATGCGAATTTTTTATTTTTTATTTTTTTAAATGTGAATATTATGCTTAAAAATTATAGAAAAAATTAAATTTTAGAGAGAAATTTATATAAGGTGAAAAATAGCTAAAAAAAGCAAACCTTAATTTTAGAGTTTATGTGACGACACACCTAAAATTTTAAATTTTTTACGTAAATAATTTTATTAATAACAAGATATACGAAAATAGGCTTGGGTGAGATTATTTACCGAAATAAGTAAGGTGTCGAAGGTTGTACTACTAACACCATGGTGTCGGCAGTAGCACGAGCAACGCCCCACTAGCTGGAGCTTTCGCAGCAACCCTTTGGCAGCAACAAATAAGGCTCTCTAAGGTGTCGGCAGTAGCACCACCGACACCCCCACCCCAAAACCTCCAGCGCTTGTTTGAGTGCTGCACCCAAAGAAAAAAACCTGTGGCACCCAAAGAAAAAAAAAACCTGTGGATTGAATTGCTATTCATAACAAAAAACAAATTAACACCAAACTCAACTTG
>JAVXUM010000013.1:1828931-1851976 GCA_035590655.1 Pouteria glomerata | reverse complement strand
TTCTTACTAAATATTTAAGATAAATATTAAATATAACTAATATTCAAGAAGAATTTAGGATAATTTTTTTAGATAAATTTAAGTTACAAATAGCTAATATTAATATTATTTTAATATTAGTATAATTTATATTAATTTTTCTCCCTAAGTTATAATTTTTTATTATTATACATAAACAAATGAAGAATTCAACAATATTCATATGGGATGTTATTGAAATTATATTATTCTCCATAATGATTAAATATTTACGAAAAACTCATATAGTTAGTACAATGATAATTTACCAAAAAATTATCAGAATTAATAATGGCTCTATGGGATTTGATCGAAATAAATATTTAATCTAAATTCATATAATTAGTAGAATTATATAATTAGTAAAAATATTTCTTTGATACTAATTATTTAAGATAAAATATTTATTTGATAATCTAGCATGATTGAATTTCAAAAACTATAAAATAAATACACAAATTGCAGAATAATTACAAAAATTTTAATACATCAGTTTAAAAATGCATGAAAACAAAAATAGAATTTCGGTTTGGTGCTACTACAACACACTTGACTAAACAAAAATTATTTGATTATCATGAACCCAAATCAGACAACAATCAAAATAGTAAACTTTAAACAACTACAGGCATTGCATATTTACGAAGATCAAGGTGAGGAAATTAATCATAGGAAAACAAACTTACTTGAAAACAGAAACTGTGAATCAGGAATTCTAGAAACCAGCACTCTTTCTCCAAATAATTCAATATTGAGCAAAATAATGATACTAAAACTCATTCAACACAAAGCATTCAATGTATATGTATGTTCACAGTAAATACATTCAACAAAAATAATGAACGTTCAAGGCTGTGTATATGTATGTATATATAGGCAGGGAGGTTGAGACTTACATATTTAGACCGTTGAAGAAGCAGGAGATGGATTAATCTGACTGAACCTAGCAATGGAAGTGATAGATTCGGCCTAGGCCTGGCGGAAGTGACCCATTACAGTCGACCGTTGAGCTCGATGTTCGAGCGTTCTATGTGCTTGGCAGGATATAGGAATAAGTTTCAGAGTGTCGGTGGCAGGGTTGTCGACACCATGTCGGCAGTAGGAGTTCCGACACCATGTCGGTAGTACAACCTTCGACACCTTGCTCATTTCGGTATATAATCTTACCCAAGCCTATTTTCGTATATCTTGTTATTAATAAGATTATTTACATAAAAAACCTTAAAACTTTACCATGGTGACAGCCTGGAAAAGATTGAATTTTTATTTTTATTTTTCCCCACTTCCATTTTGGAGATTTACTTTTAATTATCAATTTATCTTTTTTCCTTTTTATGAAATATATGTATAACTGCCTTATTTCAGTAATTCCACAATTGCTACCCAAGAGTGGAGAGCCAAAATATTTAAATCTAATAAAAATGCAATAGTTAAAGTGAATTTTAATATTAGAAAAAATTAATTACTTATATTTTATTTTTTTTAAATTATAAAATATAAGTCATTTAATATAATTTTGATAGTGATGAAAGGATTCTATATTCCACGCATAATTCGGTTATGAGTATAAACATATTAATTACTTATATTTAGAACTTCAAGAAATTATTTTATTACAATTTGTTGAGGACTATAATAAATTAGTGAGAGTTTTGGAGTTAAAAAAAAATTATTTCAAAACTCATTATTTTGTTGTTTATTATGATTTTAACAGCATATTGAAATTACAGTTAAACTTATCCTCATGCATAAGTAGTGTAAATTAATTTTTATTCAGAAGTAGTGTAAATTAATTTTTATTCAGAACTTGAAATTTTAAGAGTAATAATAGTATACACTGGTAAAAATAATTGAATGATTTTGTTTTTTTTTTTTTTTAAGTTTAATC
The DNA here is from genome assembly GCA_035590655.1 of Pouteria glomerata. NCBI lineage: Eukaryota > Viridiplantae > Streptophyta > Magnoliopsida > Ericales > Sapotaceae > Pouteria > Pouteria glomerata. Next base: position 1,850,070 of record JAVXUM010000013.1, on the reverse strand, counting down.
TCCTAAAAAGGAGTTTTTTTTTTAATTATAATTCAATTTTATTCACAACGTAAGTAGATTTCAACCACTATTCAACTTTATATATATTATGATGGTGTCAAAAATATCTTATATTCAAAAGGAGTTGGAGATTGTAGTAACTAATAAGTCTAATTTCTTTCTCTTTAATACGATACGTTTTAAAGTCGTGCGTAAGAGTATTGATAGAAAAATCAATAAAATGAACAATATCTATTAATAAAATCTATGGTGTGCAGACCAAAATATTATAAAGCCAAATAATTTATCTAATGCATATGGTTGCATTCACGGCCAAAGTGTTCCCAGTTGATTTTGAATTGTTAATTAATTCCCGGCCTAAAAGATCGAACAGAGGGACCAACTGACATACCCACGAATTTTTTATTTTTCAATCTGTACATTAGTCTTGTAATATATATATATATATAATGAGGCTTTAACTGGCATGACACTAGAATTATGTCCCCAGTCCCTACATTCAAAGATCCTATCTTTATCCACTCCAACAGATCTTGGTTTCTAGATGCTCCAGCTTTTGCTAGATACTGTCAGCAACCTGGTATGCTTCCCTTCTAGTATATGTTGGAACTTGCATTGATTAAGAGATTCACTCGAATTTTTTTATGGCATTTAGGTGTAGCTGCACTTTCCAAGGGCTTCCACTTGCCTACAAAATCCATCTGACTGCATTCTCTGAATCGGATTCAACGATTAAGTCCATAGCTTCCTCCCTAGCCATTTTTTAGGAGATTTCAAAAGCTTGCCGGCTAGCTTTGATTTCAGCTTCAACATTGGATTCCAAGATACCCACATTACCTGAGAAAAATGCATAAAAATTTAGCTTGATCATCTCTCAGTACTCCACCCACCTCAGCGGGTCCGGGCTTACCATGTGAAGAACCATATATCAACATTCCACTTTAGTCAATCAAGAGGAGGGGCTTGCTAAACACAGTGAGGTCTGGTTGCTTTTTCTTGTTGGACCAGTACTTAAGCCACAATGGAGACACCGTAAGTTTAAGGCCACTGTATGGAAAGTCTTCATTTATTATAGCTTAATTCAATCCAAAATCCCAATCTAATGCATATTAGATGATATGATTCAGTCCAGTTCACATGCTTCTTGTTGAATATAACTTGATTCCTATCAATCTAGATGCCTTTATTAATTCCAAGCCAATTTTATTTGAAGCCGGGACTATGTCCACATAAACCTCTTTTGTATGTAAACACCATCAATATTTGGCTTCCATATAAGTTCGTCATCTAATTTAGAAGTAAATAAATATGCTTAATCTCGATGGAGGTTCCACTGCCCAGCCGCATCATCCCAACACCCCATCATTACAATGGTAATTTATTTGCCATTAGAGACGTTATATAATTAATCTCGGATATTTATCTTCCAAAGTAGAGTTACCCAATCATTTATTCTTCCCAAAGCTTATTTTTGTTCCATTTCCCACTTTACAATGCAAGTCTTCATTTATCAGCTTGCCAATTACTTCTGCTGTTAGGATCCCTAATGTTCGAACTTCATTTCCACAGTGAAGATATATACATAGCTACCTATTGCATTAGCTAGGTAGCCAAAAGTCCTCACTCGAGTTCTATTTAGCGCATATGATTTCCCTCCATGCAGCTTCCTTTTTTTATTTGAAAATCTCCGCATCCATTTGAAAAAAAGAGCAACGTTCTTCTCGAGTAATTAAAATTCCAATACCAAGCCCACCTCTATATTTTGATCTGAGGATCAGCTTGCAGTTAACTTTGTGTATAACCTTTCTTGCTTCCGAACTGCCCCAGAAGAAATCCCCTTGGAGTTTCTCCAATGTTTTCGTGCATTTTGAATAATGACATATAATAAAGGCACAAATTGGCTTGAGTGGCTTTCGATGAGATTTAACCTCCTCCCATAGGACAGAATCTTACCCCTCCAAGATGCTAACCTTATTTGGACTTTCTCAATGCTTGGTTTCCAGGTGCATGGGCATCCTATTAAACTTTGCTCCAAGTGGCATCCCCAGATATTTAATGGGCAAACTTTGCATTTCATAATTGCCTCTGTCTTTTTTGATGTTCTTCAATCATCCACACCAATTCCGATCAATGTGCTCTTCCAGTTGTTGACTTTAAGCCTTGAAATTAATTCAAAACATGTCAAAATCTTTTTAAGATTCTCCACAAATCTTCTTTTTGCTCGACATTTAAAAGATAGATGTATCGTCAGCAAATTGAAGTAACTGGACTTCTATTCCTTTTGTGCCAACTCATGAAATGCCCTTGTTAATACCAACACTGGCTGTATTTGTTAGTAGCTGGCTTAATCCTTCACCAAGGACATAAAAAAAAGTATTATTTAGTGTGTTAAAAAATAAAAAAAAAAATTAAAAACCTTTAAAAATTATTTATTTTTTATTTTATTGCACAAATTATAAATTCACAACTTATATCATTTTATTATATTTTATCTCACTTTTATCATTTTAAACGTATGCAAAAATCACCTCTAATGCCTTCTTGCATCTGAATATATTCAGTGCAGCTGCCATTCATCAGTACAACCATTCTAGCTGTTTGGACACACTCCGTAATCCAAGCCCTCCATTTTGGTGCGAAGCCCATTGTCATGATAACCTCATTCAAATAATCCCCATGTACGTATTGAGTCAAATGCCTTTTTGAAGTCTATTTTCATGAGAAAACCCTTCTTTTTTTTTTTTTTTCCTTTTCCTTTTCTTGATTAGATCAACCGTTTCATTCGCAATCACGATAACATCAAAGATTTGTCTAGCTATCTTTGACAAAGGAGATTTCATTCTTACTGATCAGTTTGTGTATTACATTCTTCAACCTATCTATTTACCAAGAGTTTTGCTAGTATTCTATAAATATTAGACACCAAACTTATCGGCCTATATTGTTTTTGCGTGGATGCCCCTGGCACTTTAGGAATTATAGTGATGAATGGTTTATAATTAGTATCACCAGTAAGCTTCCCGGATGGGTGGAATCTAGCCAAAAGCCTGTAAAGATCTTTATTGTTTATGTCCCATGCCTTCTGAAAAAAATAGGAGGTTAGTTGAATTCATCAGGTCCTTGTGCCTTTCTTCCATCACATGACCATACGGCTTCTTTGATCTCATCCAGTGTGAATTCCCGCTCCAGTTGAACTGTTGAAGAGATTCATCCATATTTAATCTGTTGAAGTTTAGCCGCAGTTCAGTCTTGTGTCATTGATCTACCGAGAAGAGGCTTGTATAAAATAATTAACAACCTCACCCCTAACTATTATCAGCAGGTTCAGGTTCAGTAATGATATTTTTTCCCACTTTAGGGCAGCTAAGTGAGCTTGGTTTTTCCTCTCAAAGAAGCTACAATATGATAAAATCTAGTATTCTTGTCTCTATTTAAGCCAATTCCTTCTTGCCTTCTGTCTCCACAGCACATCTCTCTCTTTTTTTGTAGTCCTTTCAGAGTTGACATTTGATAGTACTGTTACTTGAAATCTCGCCTTCTGTCAGTGGTCTGTCTTCACAAATTTTATCAAACTCCTCTATTTTGTTCTCTGCATCCTTGATTTTGGCATTCAAGTTACCAAAAACACATCTGGACAGACTGGACTAGTGGTGGAGGATGATTAAGATCTCTAACACTCAGTTCCAGGGGATTTAGATGGAATGAAATGGAAAAAAAGAAGAGAAGTAAAAGATTTTATAATCCATAAATGAGTTTTTTTAGGAAAGAAAAGGTGTGAAAAAAAAAAAATTAATGAGTGTTAAATTTTAAAATTTTTACCATTTTAAAAGTGGGAAAAAAAAGAAAAATAAGTTAATAAACTTTTGAAATAACATAGTTATTCATAAAATAAATAATAAAAAACCACATGCAAATCTAAATAAATTGAAACCTTCTAACTTCTTAAATGATATAATGGTAGAATAGCTAGTAACATGCATGCACTTTCTTTTTTCTTTTTTATTTTTTCGCAACTCACAAATTAAAAAAAATTATTATTTTTGGTAAGTTACTAGCCACCTGCATTCAAAATTCAAATTTCTTCACACTTTAGTAAGAGTTAGTTTATCATGGGTCAAAAGACAAATTTAGATATTCCCTATTTGAAATTCTTGAAGTGTTATCGTTATGATACGAAATTCCAGCAGTGATAAAAGGATTTTGATGACTGACTTTGTGACAATAATATCTATATAATTTTTACTTTTGGTGATCAATTCTTTCATCACTAGCATTTTTTTTTTGGTAGTGATTAGAATTAATTTGAATCTTCTGTTTTATCAACAATTTTCAGGTTTAAATTCTCTTCGTAGCTTATTCTCATTTCAGTTCTTGGGTAGCGATGTGCCCAGTCAAATGTCGGCAGCATGCAGCTGAAGTAATTATTTATACATTCTAGCCATATATATTTTGATGAAGAGGATCTCCCTATTGTTCTTACAATATTAATTCTTGCTGGTGAGTTAAGGGGTTAACAAACCATAGGGCATGCAAAAATTGGTCTGGCGATGGGCATGTATTCTCAAGCTCCTTTTGAAAGCCAAAAGTCAGCTTTTAGTTATTTAGGTTTTCTGTTTTTTTTTTTTTAATAATCAAAATTATTGTTTTATATTTTTTAAGTTTCTTTCAAATAATAAAGAAAAAAATAACAAATTAACAAAAATATTATAATAAATTAGTAACTAAAATTTATTATTTTTTTTCTTTCCTTTCTAAACTATACCTCATTCTATTTAGATACTTCAGACCAATGTTTTGAAAATCGGATTGGACCAGCAGGTTCAATCGTCGACTGGTCCAATAAATGGTCCGGCTGACCATTTAAATCGGTTTGAATTTTGAACCGATCGAAAATCGATACCCCGATGGTTGAACCTGTACCGATTTTTTTTTTATTTTTTGAGAGGTAAGTAAAATGAAAATGTAAAAGCTGTGATTCAAACCAGCCACGCAAACCTGCCACTTACAGGTCAAATGTCCAGCGCCTCATCCACTAAGCCATGGGCATTTTAATTTATCTTTTTTTATTTATTTATTTATTGTTAAATACTTCAGTGCCTTTTTTTTATATTTACTGTTAAAATGAACAAACTAATATATATTAATCTAAAATTAAACTTAGATCTATATTATGTGGTACAATACTTTTCTCCCACTAAGCTATTAATGCTTATTATTCTTTATTTTTGCTTGGTTTTACTTATGTAATATATTAGTTTTGAGTAATTTTATTTTAGAACATCATTTATTGATACTTTTTATTAGTAAAATAAAATAAAATAAAAAAATATGTGAAAAGTATAAGTTTTTAAAATTATTATATAATTCTAACATATTTTTTTATATTTTATTTATATATTTAAATATATTTATGATGTCACGATTCAACTCCGGTTTAATTCCAGTTGAACCGACGATTAAACCACTAACTCGCGACTCGATTACTTTTTTAATTTGATGAACGGTTCGATTTTCAAAACATTGCCTTAACAACACAACATCATCATGATTATTGAAAGAATGTTCTATAACCCTTCGCCAAGTGTTAAGTACATAAATAAGAGGAAAATACATAGTAGTGGTAATGGGAATGCTATATTATTACAATGACATAGTAGACAAATTAATAGAATAGATATACATATACATATCTTAATATAATTAATAATTTTTAAATCCTAGTAACCTATTTTAGATTTACGCGTCTTTTTCATTTGATTTACCAAAGTACATATTTTTATTATATCAATCCATTCATCTATTTATATGATTTACATAATTATAGAATGACAAATGTGATTCAAGTGAGAATTTTCTCGATTTAATTAACAATGAATAAGAAAGTAAACAACTTAACTTGCGAGAGGTTAATTTTAAACTCTTTCTAGTTTTGACCATGTAGGTGCTGCACTTGCTCTCCAAGATCTGAAGTTAACTTATTCAGGAATCAAGATCTTTGATGCTTTCTGTGCACGTGGTGTAGTTAAATGCAGAAGTTAATAATTGTATATAATTTGTTAGTACTATTAATTAGCACTACTCCAAAGAAAATATAATTAATTAAATATTGCATTTGTTTTTGGGTGATAATAGTTCAACTTTGGACTAGCAATATTTTAAGTTTCTATGTTCTAATGAAGGAAACTATAATGTACTAAATACGAACATGACTCCAATAGTATTGGAGGTTTCTATTTATAAAAAAAAAAATATTAATGTTAAAATACTCTATTTTATGTTATCAAATATTCTTTATATATAATTAAGAAACTCCACAAATTAAACAAGTTAACAGAAATTATTTTAAATACTGATTCTTTCTAAGTAATTATTTTTGTTAATTCTTGTGACATCCTAATTATTCTATTCTTCATGCACGCATTAATTTTTTGCCACATCATATTTTTCAAGCACGCATTAATTTTTTGCTATATCACAATCTCATAAACCATGTCATCTTTATCAACCCATGCACGTCTAGGCAATTTTACGTATAACTATTTTATACCCCGTAAACCATATTTAATAATAAAATATTTTATTGATAAAATTTAATTTTTATCACTAAAATAGTTTTAATAATATAATATTTCGTCACGTATTTTGTCAAAGTAAGCTTATAGCCTCCTGAATTTAGAAAAATGACACTCATACATGTACAACTTTGGAATAAAAAATTTTATATTCTAATTCAGCTCTTTTAAAATTTAAAAAAATATATAGCAGGTAGTAGTACAAAAAAATATATATTGCTATAGTACATACAAATTTTTGGATTAAATTTATTTATTTTTTTATGCTACAATTGGTTTAAGAGAATACCACTACTAGATATAAATTTTTGGGTTAAAAACATTTAAAATTATGAATCAACCTCTGTAGAATTTAAATATTTTTTCCTTTAATTAGTCCAAAATTTGACACTCCAACTAATTTTACTATTTATGCATAACCCAATCAATCGCTTATTGTTAATGACACAAAAAACTCAAAAGAAAAAAATAATTTAAAATTTAAATGATCTCATAAATTTAAGGATATAAAAATATTTTTAGTCTAAATATTTTAAAATTTTACACTCATTATGAATAACTTAGTATTAAATAATATAACAAAGTGAAAAAAATTAAAATAAATACAAAAAAAAATCAAAAGAAACAAAGTTAGTTCATACATAACGAAAAATGTCAATTTATATGAAGCATGTATTTTTAATTATAAGTGTCATTAAATTTCTAGGTCATATTTAGTTAACTATCGAACGTATATTCTTTAGCCCCCTAATAAAAATTTTAGCCTGGCCTCCCTAGTCATTACTAAAAATATATCTATAACTGAACGATAGTCATAGTAATAAATCGTATTTCACTACTATTATTAATTTTTTTCAGTGATAGATTAGTACGTGTGTGACAAAAATAAAGTATTGTTAGTAACTTGTGATAATAACATGTCATCACTAAATAAAATCCAGTGATCAAATAAATGAATTATTTTATTATTAAAACTCAAGTTTGTTGAAGTGACTCCTGCGAGGTAGGATTGTGTACCTAAGCATTAGTTTGTCATCGTGTTAACGTAGAAGGAAAATAGCAAGTAAGAATCTATCGGGTTTGGATAGTTAAAATTAATTAATTTTTATTAATTTTTTATATTTTTTATTTAAATTTTATCACACATTACTTTTATATTAAAATTTTATATTTTTATTATACTTTTTTCCCAAACAAACACCTCAAAAAAATAAAGAATGAGATTTTGAGGGTTAGGAAAATCTATTTATTTTATTTTGTTTTATTAGAATTAAAATAAAATAATTTTCTATAATAATTTATATATCATTCTAAGAACTCTATTAATCCACTTAAAAAGAGTGAAACCTCCCTTTACAATTAGACTTGAAGATTTATATTCATAACCTCACCAAATTTCTTAATCTCAAAAGCTTTCATCCCCCATTCAGTTAACACCCATCGTAGTGTTAACAAACTTGTTATCCCTAACTATTGAATCATCGTTGCCATAAAAAATAGGTAACTGGCACACGATTATCAAAAAATTAAACCAGCAACGCACATTTATTTCAAAAACATATCATTTTGCGGAATGCATATTAATTTTAGAAATGATAGTGAATATGTACACAAATGAATATAAAGCAATTAAATAAAAGTATAAAATTTATATGATTTGATATTTGCCTATGTCCACAAATAGAGTAAATCAATTTTTCTATTATCAATCCCTAAAGAATGGAAAATGATTATGAGAATAAATGAAAGAAATAACTTAAAAAAAACATTTCTAACTTTGTTTTTTCGTTTATTTGGTTAACAAACCTTATAAAACTTAATTTAAACTCAAATCACGTGTATAGCATATTCATATATCTAGGAAGCAAGAAACTTTACTCGATCATCAAACTCTAAATCTATCCTTAATAATTTTGAAAACATGCTGCTCACTAGTATAAGTTTCCTAATAAGTATTTTTATAGCCGTGAAATGTCTCTATTAACTCCTAACGACCAACCAAGTGAGGTTCAGACATATGTTCATACTCTTTGTAATTCTTCTGTTAAGCGAGAAAGCCAACAGCCACTATTTAAGGTGCGCTCTTGGTGAAATTTGCTCCTGTAGCCTTAGCTGGCAAAGAATGACATGAAGATAAACCAGCCTAGGCAAGCTCCAGCTGACCGGCTCAACCGAGAAGGCCAAGGGCAGTTTTCACATTGGAGAATCGAACTTATAACTAAGGCCAACGAAGTTCTCTGCCATGATCAACTCGACTACCCCAAATGATTACTCTTTGTAATTCTTAGTAGCTCCTAGGGATGTCCAAAATTCCCATTGCCAATAAGTACTCATTTACCTACCCCCACTCAAGGTAGGTATTGAGATGTTTTTTTGCAAGACAAGGCTAGGGATTAGGAATTTATATAATCCTTAAACGGAGATAATAGTTCTCACATCGTTCTGTACTCACTTATATACTTATTTATATATTAATTATATTTATATAATAATTTATGTCAATATATAATATTATTTAATTTAAAATATGTATAATCTTTATTTTTACTAATATTATATATTTAACATTATTTGATTTAACATATATATATTTTTTATTTTTAATACATATTTTATAATATTATTTTGATGTAATAAATAATTTTTTATTTTTAAATAGGGAGCAAGAATGGGAATAGAAAAAATTATTTATCCCTAATGGTGATGGGAATGAAAATAGAGACTGATATTTTAAATGAAGACAGTTATAAAAGAAACAATACCTGTCTTATATCGGTTCTGTTGACATCCTTAGTAACCCACAATATATTAGACATTTCTAGTAACTCTCAATAAGTAATAATATTGCACTATATTTTTCTTTTTTTTTTTTACAACGCTCCACTCACTTCACTCAATGTGAGCCACAACTCAAATACAAATACATATATAGGTTATAACCACCATAGTTTTAAAGTTTCTCGTGCAACCGGCCTAATTTAGCAAAAAATCTATGGAACTTCTTCTAACAAATTTTCTAAACATATAAACAACTAAATAACATATTATTCCATACCCCTAATAACATTTCCGAAAAGCTTTCCAATATTAATAGCAACAGGCACAAGATATAACAAATTATTCCAACAAAACTAAAAATTAACAAAAACCGGCGAGGATCACCATCTTCAAATTAGGAAAAACCAGACATATATCACATCTCCAATCAGGCAATTCATTCATACTACTTCAAAGCAAAATACATACAAATCCATAAATGAGTTTTCACCCATATCAAAATATACTCCATGATTTAACCAACTTGCCAATATTAAAGTTTTTGGCCATGAACCAAACTATGGAGGCAAAACATCCCACATGCAGGCCAAATAAAGTTTTCGAAAGATGCCAATAACACACCAAAAAGATAGAATAGAGAAGTCGGAGAAAGCTAGGAAGCATTCTTCCTAGCCGCTTTGTACGGTCCACTGCCAGCATTTGGTTTCTTTGATGAGCTGTTGGGTGGTTTGACTTCGGATGAACGCTTGGGCACGCGCTCAAAATCAAATGGTGGTGCGTTGGAAGCTCTCATTCTCAGAGATGTTGGCCTATAAACTTCGGTTTCCTCCTTGTTTCTTCTCTTTCGGGAAGGGGATACATCAGCAAAAGGGACCTGGATAGGTTTCGCACTCCTCATTCCAATAGTCTTCCTGATAAAAGAGTTAGTACACGATAAAAGAAAAATATCTAATGGAGCCAAGAAATATATAATATATATATATATCTGTGTGTGAATATATATATATATATATATTTATATTGCAATTACAGCATCTTCATCCATTTTCTTTACAATTGTATCGTCAATATCCTGTTATATATATGTGAGGAATGATATATATTAATATCTTCAAGAAGTACATGTAATTAGTCCCAAGTTTCAGATGATAAGAATATATGGTGAAGAAAAAATAAATAAATATATAAATAAAAGCATGGTGACATTATCCTATTTAATCCTATGTTATGTAGTTTGTCCTTAATTTTTTTTTTTGGGTTAAAAATAAAAATAAAAATTAAGGAATAGATGGTGATTGTATACGTCTATTGGAGAAAATGTACAGGCCTTGTGAAGATAATAATAAAAAAAAAAATAAGTGATATATATATATATATATACAGACAAAAACACACTCACGCACAAAGTTACAAGTAGCGCCAAGAGTAAATATTAACTTTTGACTTTGATGATCACCGAGAAGTAGCGGCCCGGCTTCAGAACTAGCAGCTCCATCTAACACATCTAAACCCCTTCTTCCGGGATGCTTAACTTCACGGACAGCCTGCAAAATTAGAATAATAAAGGATATTAACTAATTAAGTTTGATTATTTGATGATCATCACCAGCCTAAGCCACCTACAAACCCATAATAAAATTGATGACAAAGAAAAGGAAAATGTTTATCCTTTGTAAATATTATATATACATATATATATATATATCGTGAAGAGATTGATTAGAGATAGAGTTGTGCGCATTATTTTCATAAACATCGAAAACGACAGATTGAGGAGAACTTCAATTTAATTATGTACCTTGCTATCCCCAGTAGTAACCATATCATCTACAACATTCGATGCATAGCTAGACATCGCTGAAAAGGTTTCTGCCCATCAAAAAAAATATATATATATATATAGATTGGTAAGTTCACCATGGAAAAGAATGTGCATCAAAAAATTTGTCTCAAGGGTCAAAATGGGTATTAATGTCATCCAAATTGCTGCCCTCTCCTCATCATATATATCAGACATTAACAACAAAATAAGGACACAAAAGTCGAACTATATATATATATATTAATACTCTCTCTCTCACGCGTGCGCGCGATTGCTTCCGGCTAACCCTAAAACAAACACCAAACTATAACAGAAATATAAGCTATAAAGAGAATCAATAATTTAAAGATTTTATGTTCTACATACTGAAATAAATTACAAGAAGAAGATGACAATTAAAAAGATTACATATATATATACCGAACTATTCATAACTATAAGAACGACCAACACCTAGCCATCATAACATGATCAACAGTTTAGAGATTTATGTGCAAATGAAGAACAACATTCATATGCTAATACCTTGGCGGAATGATAGAAATAACGGCTTTAATATGTATATATATATATATACAGACATACATATGCATGTATATAATGCAGACTCAATTAATGATGAGAGTACATAAACAACCTCGTGATTTGATAGTGAATGTTGTTCCATTCCATATCTATATTACATATTTCAATAGGTGGTTTCAATAAAACCATATAATTCACTGTAGACCCATCTAACAAATAACGGCAACAAAATCATGATTAAGTTAAGGAATCTAATAGTGAAAAACTACCCTTTTCGAATTACTTAACAATGCATGATTCAGTTTTAATTAAGCAAAATATATCATATCAATTTGACCTGTGCTACAAACCCTAGATGTGACTTAATGATGGTTACAGATCTCTCATGCTCTTGAAGAATTTCAGTATATATATATATATTAATTTGAAAAATTAATTTACGTATTTGGGGGTTAGGTGTGCTTGAAGTTCTAGATAATCAACATAGAAGAAGGAAAAAAAAAAAAAGAAAAGAAAAAATAGAATTAGCAGTTTGTAATCAAGGGTTAACACTGAATTTTCCCTTTTTAATTTGATAATTAACCATATCATGTAGTAAAAAAATCGAAATAAATTAAACGGCATTCTTGATCCCACAATCAAATGTATGAAAATAAATTAATTAAAATTAGAAGCCGCAAAAAAAAAAAAAAAAAGTACTGAATACATAATAAACCATTAAAAATCTCCAACAGAAAATCCCATACTAAATCCATGCATGTATAACAAAACTTGCAAAGCAATATTAAATCATCTCACCAACATTTTCTCCAGTTGGTATATCTTCTGAACTCATTTTGAGAGAGATATCTCTTTTTAGACTGAGCAATCTAGTAATGCAGTATACTTTTTTTAGGCCTAGGCAGCCTCTATTTATAATGCAATAACAAAATAATATATAAATTTGAAATTCTAAACAAAAAAGGTAAAAAGTAAATGCTGAAAAAGGTGAAGATGAATTTGCAAAAAAATCTTGAAATTTTGAATTTGAATTTAAGAAGAAATTGAACATTTTAATTAATATGCGCTAATAAACCTTTAGGTTATATTTGGAATATGAATTTATATAGAGAAAAGTGAAGAAAAATGATAGTAAATGCAAAATGTTTTAGACTCCCTTCATAAGTTTATAAGATACAAGAAAATAAAAAAAAATATTAGTTAGGAGAGAAAAAAATAAAAAATTATAATATCTTCTTTCTTTTTGTTGTTAAGTTTAGAAAATAAAAAATAATAATTTCATTTCCCTTTTTAATGAATTAAGTATAAATTGAAGAAAAAGAAAGTATATATATTATTTTACCGTTAAATCCTTTTAGGAGTTGATAGGTTATTAATTTATTTAGTAGTAAGATATGTTTGTAATTTTTTTCTTATTTTTTATTTTATGAGTAAATATGTCATTTTAAAAGTTTTAATAAATTTTTGCCTACTTTTGTAAGGATAAGATTTTTAAAATTTTAATAATCACTTTTCATTTCTTTTATTTTCTTTCTAAAGAAAACTCATAAACAAGTGATAAATTCTAAAATATTTTTTTTTTCTTTTTCATTTCACTCGATTCTAATGGATGGTTATTGAGTTAGAAAAATAATATTAAAATAAATAAATATTTATCAATAAAATTTAATTTTTTATTTGAGTAAACGTATAAAAATTATTAAATTATAAATTTGTTTTTCACCCTCATTTTTTCTTCCTTTTTACAAACTCATGTCCCAAACATATATGGCATTGATGTTGAAAAAGAACAAATGCTTCTTGTTATGATTAGATTACATGGATATGGTGCATAAATTTACAAATTTATATATCTCTCCGGTTATTATAATTTTTATAATTTGTTTTAATGTTTTAAATATATATAAAAAAAATCAAATTACAATTATCAGTATATATCATCATGAAAAATAATATTCACAGCATTAATTTTGACTCTCCTTATGGTCATAATTACCATTCAAGAAGATTAGACAAAAAATGAAATTAGTAATTAGTAACGTACAAAAATGGAAAAGCACTATTGCTATTACCTATTAGGGTAGTTCTATTCATACTCCGTATAAATTCTTACACTTCATTTTATTTTTTTATTAACTAGAATTACACAATTACTCATATTTCTTTTTACATATATTTTGCATACTTATAACATTATTATATAACCCTTATACGAAAATTTAATCTAATACATAATTATAATATTATAAATAGTTTTATTTTTTACTTGAAATTATTTTTTAAAATATAAATATAAAAGTTAACTTATCAATCTTTCTTAGACATTTTAATAAATAGATAGACAATTACAATCTAAATTTTTTTGAAAAAATTTAGATTGTGCAAATGAATTACCTTATTAGATAAAAATTCTAATTCAAATATTTTTCAAAATAGATTTTTTTAAAAAATTTCAAATTAATTTTTTAAAAAAAGATACTTATAGGTTGTTCAATAAATTTATCTGTATACTTAAAAATTAATTTTTTTGGTTTGTTGATTTTCCTAGTTAGATATTTTTTAATAATTTTATTTTTTCTGAATGATGAGAAAAATCAATAATTCTATTTTGAATTTAGAATTGGTGAGAATAGTTAATTAGTAGAGATAAAGGACAATTAAAAATTTAAATTTATTTACAAGTTGTCTTATTTTCATGTTTGTAGGTTTTATATTAACAAAAAAATATTTTAGAAAACTAAAAATGAATTTTATTTTCATTTATATTTTTAACGATCATGTAAAAATAAATTTTAATTTATTTTATAGCTTTACCAAATAAGAAAATAACTTATTTCATTTTAATTTGTTTACAAAATTTTATCATTTTATTATCATCTTAATATTTATTAACTTTTTACAAATATTTTATAATTTATTTTAATATTTACATTTTTTATGCATTCTATTTCATTACATTATTATTCAATTGCATAAATAATTTTTTATAAAAGGTAATTATGTCATTTCATATGAGAATGTTTAGAGGACAAAATTTTTAGTAAATTTTGATATTTTTTGTTAAAAATTGTTAGTAATAATTTTTGGTCTGTTTGGTAAAAAATTGTAATTTTTGACAACTTTAAATAACTTTTTAGGTGTTTTGTGAAATTGTTATTGTAACAGAGTAGAAAAGTAATAACTTTGAGTGTTTGGTAAGATTTTTTTATTGTAGCAGAGTAAAAAAATATAAAAAAGTAAGGCCCACTGTCATATTAAATTATTGTAGTAGAGCAGAAAAGTGGTAAAAAATTAGTAGTTTACCAAATGTAAAATTATTATAATAGTAATAATTTTTAATTTTTTTTACTAAAAATTGACCCACCAAACATAACCTTATTCATCAAAAGAGAGTTTTAAAGTGAATGCAACAGATTATTCTCTGGCTCAATATATAAAAATAAAACTCACTCTGACGATTAATGAGAATCTAACATAAATAGAAGGGTAGAAACATGAAATTATATCTGGCAATTAATGGTATTAGCATTAACATCTACTGATATAAATGTTGATATATATGTCAGAAAACGTAGATTAGATATGAATGGACTAGAGAAAATTAGAAAACACCATATATGGATTCTATGGATGAAAGCAGAAAGCGCCATATTAGTCAAAAATTTTAAATTGTAAAAAGGCAAATATCTAATGCCCCCCATCCAGGTGTTGTCCATTAATTAATGATGGGTATGAATGAAAAAGGAACAAACATGCACGCGCGCGCAACAAGGTAAATCTAGCCCCCTTGAGGTCAATTAATTAATGTTGGGGATAGGAATGAAATAGATACATATATATACGTATACCTGTATACACACACACTTAAATATTGAAATATAAAGTTATGACATTTATAGAAATAAAAAAATAATAATTACATATTATATATATATATATATAAGATTTTATAAATATTTATAATATAAGTTTATTTACACTTTATAAATAGACTTTTACATTTCATTTTACTTTCTCATTAATTAAAATTATAATATTTTTTTATATATTTTGTATACTTATAATGTCATAAAATTCTTTATTTAAAAACTTAATAAAAACATAATTATAATGTTATACATACTTTTATTTTATAATAAAAAATATTTTTTAAAATATTTATACCAAAGTCTACTTATTAATTTTTTTTTATATATTTTGATAAGCGAACAAGCAATTATAATTTAAATTTTTTGAAATAATTCACTTATGTAAATGAATTACATGATAAAAATTTTTAATTCTATATTTTTTTTAAAAAAATTATTTGTTATTATAAAAAGTTTTAAATTAAGTTTTAAAAAAATACTTATAATTTGTTTGATTAATTTGTTTGTACACTTAAAAGTTTATTTTTTTAGTCATTAATTGTCCGAATTTGATTTTTTTGTAAGTTTTATTTATTTATTTATATTTTAATGAATGATGAGAAAAAAAATCAACAATTCTATTTAGAATTTAAGATTGGTGATCTTGTAAGTTTTATGTAAGAAAAAATATTTTGGAATATTAAAATAAAATTTATTTTTATTTATATTTTTAGAAATCAAATAAAAATAGATAAATTTATTTTATTTTATAACTTAATCAATTAAAAAAATAACTTATTTTTATCATCTTCATATTTATTTATTTTTTTACAAATCTATCAGGATTTATTTATTTTAGTATTTACTGCACTTATATTTTTTTTTCTTACATTTTATTTCATTACGTTATTTTTAAAATATGTTACTAGATTTTGAAATTTGAAAGGATGACATAGAATCTTACTAAATGACTTCAGAAAGATGACAGAATGACAAAAGTTTGTAAACGAAAAGAATGAATTAGAAATTAGTTTTTTTTTTCTTGATTAAATTATTCAAAATTAAAATAAAAGTAATTAATGAAATTTAAAATAAATATAATCTCAATACTCATCCAACTTAATTTCTATAAATTTAAATTAAATTAATATTAAATTAAACTTTAAAAATAGTGATTTTGATAATTAATTTATTTTATTTTTAATAATAGATAATTTTAAGCATTTAATTAATTTACCATATTATATATGAAATTATTATTACTTGAGGCGCCAATTATTTAAGCACTATTGAAAAAACTTTATTGCTATTGTTATACTTTTAACACTAATAAAGGCACAAATGACAATCTTTATTATTTTTATATTTTTATTCAAAAAATCTTTTAATACTAAAAAATTGTAAATAATTATTTAAATTTTTAAAAATAAACGTAAAAATAAGGATTGTTTAATTTATTTTTAATTTTTGACTTTTCAACTTTATCTTATACATAATATTTTATTTCATATAAATATCAATTATTTTTCTCACTTAGGCAGGCAATTTGATCAATTATTTCCCATAGTTATAAATTAGCTCAATAAAAATGATTATAAATAAATTACTAATAATAAATTAAGATATTGTAATATCAAATTGTTGTTGTCCAATTTATGTTTAAAGTAAACATTTTCATTTAACTTTATATACTCTCTCTAAAATTAACACTAAATAATAATACCCACGATAAATTTTTGAGACTTAATTGAATGGTATCTTGTATGTCATGATAATTTGGCAAATAGTATATCATTGATATCAATATTTAAAATTTACCTCCCAACTATTAAAATAAAACAAAATGAATGAATTATCTAACACACTAGTTTTAGAGTTTAAATTAATATTTTTAATACAAATTTGTAAAATTATATTATTTATTTTGAATTTCATTCATTATCTTTATTTTCCAGGCATGAAGAAAAAAATTAAAAGGAAAAAAAGCATTGCTTCCGTGAAAAAAATTATAGAATAATTATAAATTCTAGAAAATTAAATACAAGAAAAACTTATAACGACAGTTCATTAAGCATGCTAAAAATAATCAAGTAAATATTTTAAGAGTGCATTAAATGAGGTTTTTTTTTTTTTTTTTTTGCTATTGTAGAATAAAAAATAAAAGAAATAAAAAAGATATTCCCTTCTTTTTAATATGAGCAATTTTGCTTCACCCAAGAAAAAGAAAATAAACGCAACAATGTACGGATATACAAAAGTTACATTCCAACATTTCAATGCAATGACTTTTTTTTATATGTAGACAAAATAATTTTATTATAAGAGGGATACAACTACTACAAAAGCAACAACTGCTTACTGGAGTCTATAGAGTAATGTCCTCTCTTCCATAGCACGAAACATTGAAACTGAAACATTCAAATCTCCTATTCATTGTACCTTAATTCGTATTTGATAATAATCAAACCAACCCCGCTAAGACACAAACCACCCTCAAATCTGAAAATGCAGCTTTCAAGCAATTTCAATTTGAAGCAACTTTCAAGTAATAATACAACCTTCAATGTCAAGGATGATGATAGCGATGATGATACAAATGACCTTTGCCAATGCTCATCTTATCCTTGTTGCCTTTTCACTGCTCTCATCTTTAACTTTTGAGAACCAAAATTCCAATGCCATGGCGTGCTTCATGCATTAAAAAAGACAAGCCAGCACAAATTTATCATCCACGAATGGCAGCAAGGAGATGCTAAGAATCGCCTATCAATTCCTCTCTAATCTAATCTTCGCCTATCTTTTTGATTGTCGTACAAAGGTAATAGCCATTGAGGGCCGTATTTCCTCCTCCCATAACATCGCCAGTAGAGCATCAACATTGCCACGATAATGATTATTTGCGCAGCCCACCTGTCTCACAAGCAAATATTCCGAGGAAATGTAAAACGGAGAACCAAAAATGCTATTTAATATAAATTGCAAAGAATGAAATTATACCTGTCTAAATCTAGAATAGGGCTGTAAACAACTGTTTCCCAGGATGCGACAATAAAATGCCAAATTGGGTTGTAATAAAGAGACTCTGCTGACCAAAATATCCTTGTGTATGTCTCTAAGAAGATGAAAAGTATCCATGCCCCAATCTCAATCAAGAAAAACTTTACGATGAACCGTCCCACGACCACCATGACCAGGGAGAAGGCCACCAACCAATTAAAGAGCCTGTGGTTGTATTCCTTAATAAATAGAGATTTTGACTTCTCCAACATCTGCATATTTTGCAAAGGATATATATAGATAGTACTCAAGTAAATCATAGGCTCTGACAAAAAATCATAACCTGGTTCCACACCCAACCCCATCATTCAAGCGCGAACCGAACCGGGAAAATGCGCGCAGAGAGAGTTGCGCCATTTAGAGAGAGAGAGAGAGAATGCAAAAGGATACTAACCTTCATCATCCGATGCTCATAACTGCTTTTGGAAGGTCCAACGCACTCCCTCTCAAAACTTCGGTTGCATTGAAGGAAACCTGCATTAAATTTTGCCATGGAAGGAAGTCTGAGGGCTTGAAGCTGATCCATTTTGTCTTCGCATCTGATATACAGTGCCTCACACAACTTTGAAGATTTATATTCATTTGCCATAACAAAGTTCTTATGCACCTGCAGAGAATTTCCAGTGAGAAAAGTGGACAAGAGTCCACAATGTCACAAGCTATAAATCCCAAGAACGGAGGGACGGTGCCTACAGATGAGGGATAAACAAGAGTCTCTTGCATTTTGGCATCAAATACCAAAAAAGCATCACTTGGAGATAAATATATAATTTATTTGACAAGGTAATAAAGTTTATCTCCAAAGGATGCAAATCCAAAAGCCCAACAAAAAACAAAAGCTATCCATATCAGGTTCATTACCGCGAAATAGTCACCTAAACAAAGTAGCATCAAAATGTAAATAGGAAATTCAATGTCTTGAAAAGCTCTCATATTCCTCTCTCTCCATATAAGCTAAACTAAACAAAAAGGAATTATTCTCCCCACACTTTTTTTTTTCCTCATCTTGTGAAATTTTTGCTCCCCAAAATGATTCTAAAACATACTTAGATGCATGCCCAAAGTAGATAAGTACAACTCCTTTCTCCATTCATAATGAATGAAAGGATGATCAATTGACTTACCATATTTCCTCCAAAGGTAGATAAACACCCAATGGTAGTCCAAAATAGATAAAACAAGTACACAGTGGTGGTCCTCACAATTGCTTCCAAATTTAACAACCACACTTTTCAACAAAGACTCTCTCACGTGCAAACCTCCATAGTCACTTTCCCAACAAAGATCCATTGAATGTAACCCCCCTCTCTCTCTCTCTCTTCCTTTAATGGATTAAACACAGGATTCCAATCTCCTAAATAATATTTAAATTTATATCCAATAACCCATAACCAATCCGCTGGATCTTCTCAAGCCTCTTTGAAATTGATAGAGGCATCAATAACAATATTCGGAGATATTGCTATTGTAAAAAAGTGCAACCTAAATACACAGGACAAAGTAGATGAGCAGAACACACATTCTTGACAACAAAAAAAAAAGAAACTTGACAAATAAGACAAACACAAAAACCAGCAAAAATAATTACATATCCATTTTGGCATTCGACTTATTTAAATGTATTGCTCATTGAAGAGGGTTCCACGTAGTCCATATCTTGAATTTGCAAAGCCTATTTTGAAAAATCATAAAACCAGGATTTAAGCGTGCATGATTCATACCTTCTCAATTTCTTCATCCAGTTTTTCAACCGATCTCTTTGCATGGCGTCGACCAAAATGTTGTTCATCAAATACTTTAATTGCTTCTTCTCTAAAACCTTCATGGGAATTTGCAAGAGACTGCTCCAGGAGGGGTAAAATCAATGTAGCCATCCTATCACTGTATAGTTTCAGACATCTTTCCAGAATAGCCTTGTTGAAAACTTCCACAAGAGAGCCCGTTGATGGAATCTCTCCTTTATTCAAGGCTTCAAGAATCTAAAATACCAACATACTCAGTTGAAGAGGGCATACAGGATAAGAAGAGTGATACAATCAATTTTACTTTGTCTTGGTCATTGTCTTCACTGGCAGGAAGGTTTGAGATTCAAACTATAACAATGGTATCAAAATAATTAAATTCCAGCAATTGAAATAGCAATTAAAGCATCTCATTCTTTTATTTATCTATTTATTTTTTATTTCTTACTAGGGTAAAGTTAACCATGGCAACAACTAGAAAATTTTAACAGCAACAAGAACAGAGAAGATTCTAGTGCTAATAGGCAATAAGAATAGATTGGCAACGTCATAACAACTATTATAATAGGAGATGATTGATGACCCTCTGAAATTAAATCATTTAGCTCAAAAGCTGGACCTTATTTTAAAATAGTTCACTCTTTCTTTTGTCCTTTTCTTGGAAAGGAAAACTTAAGACACTGCCATGAGAGTTGTTACCATTAAATTTCATGTCAAATAGGGATAAACATGGCTTGTGTGACCTTCCCACCCCCGGTTTATTAATTTACTTTTTCTGTTGGGGTTAGAAGTGGG
>JAVXUM010000013.1:1740055-1753111 GCA_035590655.1 Pouteria glomerata | reverse complement strand
ATCAGCAACTAGTTTGAGAAAAACAACAAATACAAGATCATATACCCATCAAGATGGTGTTGACGCTTGAAAGTTATGAAAAACTGGGATCCATTTGTGTTGTGACCACTATTTGCCATAGAGAGGAGACCGGGGCCACTATGATCCAGTTTAAAGTTCTCATCTGCATTAAAAAGACAAATGCTCTGACCAATCTTACCACGACCCATTAAACCCGCAAAAATGAGCTCAAACTTTCAAAGAAAATCTACCTGCAAACTTTCCTCCATATATGCTTTCTCCACCAGTGCCTGCAAACCGTCAAAAGGTCATGCCTTACTAGTCTGTGCATGAAGATGAAGTCAAATAGAGCATATGCATTCATTAAAGGACAAAACCTAAGTACGAAAAGCATACCATTTCCATTTTGAAAATCACCACCCTGCAAGGACAAGAAAATAATATTCAACAAGAAGTGATTTTTTTAGGACATATATGCAAGTGCAAAGGAATAACAAATAATTTGTTTCCTAGTTAAGAGAGTTAAAGAAAGGAGAAGTGTTCCTTTGATTGCCAATTGAATACGGGCAACCTGTGTCCGTGCCCTTCAAACTCTCAACAGAATAATATATCATAACAGATAGTATTGCAGTTATGGCAAAGAGTCTTGAACTAAATAAGTGCATGAACAAATTTATCTGCATAGACATGAATGAAATTCAAAAGACAAAAGTTTGGAAGTATCAAGGATCACAATCACACTGATGCACAACACGTAAATATTTCATGCAATTTATACTAAACATAACAAATCCAACAATTTTTTTCAATGAATCAAATGAGAGAAAAACTGGAGTTGTTAAACCCCATGCCTTCATCATTAACTATTCCCTCATTTCCCTATTACCCTTATTATGATGTTTCTTGTTTAACTATAAGCAATTATTTCTCAAGTAATCAGCCGTTATAGTTATAATGATTTTCATTATTACAACCTAAATGTAACATAACATCATCTCTGTGCACAGCATCTACCCCACATTTAATGAAGTCATAACAGATACAGTAATTTTTGCACCGTGTTCAAGAGTAAATAAAGGCAGACTTAATGGAGTCACCTACCAGGGGTGAGACATGTTCGACACTTAGACCAAAGAGAGACAATACCTATCATGGATGATTGATGGACAAAACCTAGGGTTTTCAAGGAGGCCAGAATTAAAAAGGCCAAAGGCACCAAACCTCAAAAATATATGCGTGTGTGCGTTTTATAAGCAAGCAAGACGTCTCAAAGATATATCCATTCATATAAAAAATGATTTGCAAACAAGATAACCAGCATACTTGGGCCATGAATCCTTTAATTATACGATGGAATATGGATCCTTTGTAGTGCAAAGGCTGCCCTGTAGAAACTCCAATGCCTTTCTCACCTACAAATGACCACAAGAGAAAAGCATCAAAATCAAAAAACATGCTGGACCAAGGGAAAAAAATGATGCTTTCTAGGTGGCTAACAGGACAATAATCGAGTTCATTAAGTCAGATATAAAGGGCACAAATTTTTCCATACAAATGGAAACAGGAATACAAAAGAATTTTAGAGGGAAAACAAAAAAAAACTCGCCTAGATGATCAGAGAAACATCTCTTTGTCCCACCTCCACTTACCTCAACCCAACCAAAAAAAAAAAGGGTAAAAAGAAGAGTTAGAAGAACAAAACGTAAACAGCATCCCTTCTGCCCACACTGGCTTTGATAATTATTCTTCGACAGTCTACAGGGCTCTGATTCAATTTCCTTTATTTGTTAGATCAGATAAAGGGTCATGTAATTCAGACGCTAATCAAGATAGAAGCATTGAACCTCTGCAGAACCGCAGCAAGAGTTCATTACAAGTAAGGAACAAATTATTGTTTCTTGGAAAGAAATGGGGGAAAAGTTTCCATTGCCCAAGAGACTGGAACAAAAAAACTAGTGGAATAATATTTAAAATGTCTCCCTCATAACAAAATAAAACACATCAAAGTATAATGCAGTATATTAAAATAATAAATTATGAAATTATTTTATTATTATAATTTTATATAAGACACCAATTTTGAACATTTCCAAAATGTTTCCCTATCAGTGCTAACTGAAACAACATATTGAAACAATAATTTAATCCTTGACCAGGAAGCACGCAGTCTCTCTGGAGACTAGTGTGCAGGTGTTTGACACTCTCTGGACACGCGACTAACACATAGTGGACCACGTGTCTCTATTTTTTTTAACCTTTTTGCAGTTCAGATACTCTAAGACACGTTCAGGACACTAGGCTAGTTTTCTATTCTTTAATTTGCCTTCAACACCTTCCAATGATGGATTAGAATGTTTATTATGAATTTTTTTCTTTCTTCTTTAAGCATCCTCAAAGGTTTACCTTTTTTATTATTTTTTTAATTAAATTAGGTATACTTGATAAATTGTATTCACCTTTTCATGTTATGATATATTCTATTATAAAGCTATATTTTTTTTAATGACGTCTTGATTTACTTTTTTTTTTTAATACAATGACATTGCAATAATAAAGGTATATAATACATGGTTTTGTTTTTTTAATTCGAACTAGTTTTCTCTTGCATTTTTTATTATCTTTGAATAATAAATATATTTATAACATAGAATTATAAAAAAAATATTCTTTTGCATGCCCCTATCATGTCACGTCTTGCATTTTTTGAAAATTTATGTGTCACATCCAAATCGTGCTGGTGACTGAGCTCTTTTTTTTTTAATTAATCAAAAATATATTAAAAGGCATCAAGGGGATGCTGTCTAAAAGAACAAGCCTACAGGCCAATTACAAATCTAGCATATCAACAAAAACACAAGACCCAAAAGATCTGAATCACAACCACCTGCTAGGCACCTATACAAAATGAACAAAAAGCTGCTTTTTACCCTAAAAATGGAGTTTCTATATTAAGAAAAGGTCTTCTATTTCTCTCTACCCAAACCAACTAAGCTATGCAAAAAGATATAAGTTTCCATCTTTTCTTCTTTCTCTTTGGGAATTTTGCTCCTCACCAAGACTCAAAAACATGCTTGGCTTCCTCCGGAAACACCCAACTCATGCCATACTGCAAAAGCACTAACACCCATATCTCCTTTTGATCAAGGGCTGCGCACAAAGATGTGATCAATCTATTCACCCTCTCACTTGCATAAACAACAGTTAACAATGGTTTGCCTTCTTTTAGTCAAGTTGTCAATGCTTTAGATCCTTGATTACAAATAGTAACATCCATGGGCAAAAATGAGTAGAAGTCATAGCAAGTTACCTGTACAGAGTGCCCGAAAATTCTCAGCCGTCCTAGGAACAATGTCAGCAAAAAGCTGCATTTAGACAGAGGGGGGGAGCAGTTTCATCAGCATCTAGATGGATAAATGCACACACTAACTGGTATGTAATAAGAGAAGATCAAATATCTTATGGAGAAAAGATATAACAAATAATATGCTCTTCTGTTACCGAATTACCTCAATAGCAATTCTTTCCACAGGATCCCCATCAATTGATACATCCAAGAATACAAGTGGGTTCTTTTTCTTATTCATCTCTACCTGTTATCAATTTGCAGAAAACATAACAATGCATACGTATGTGTATGCATGATAGTCAAAGTTCAATTCTACACATCATGACTCGATTGCGATAAGGAATTTCATGATGACTATTGTCAAATATACAAGTGTGCATTCATAATAAGACATAGCTAAGGAAAAAATATACATATATATCAATCCACTTTTTCCATATTAAAAACCAATCAATTGAAAATTATGGACCCAGAATATTGATCTCTGTCTCCTGCTCATGACTGTTTTTAGTAATATTAATCTTTGATCAAACTAACCTACCATAGTAAACATGAAATATCTTACTTTCACATCAATAACAGGATTATTAACCCAATAAAATGCATTATGCGAAAGCAAGAACAGCATTATGACATTCTCTAATATCATCATATAAACAGCCTACTCCATGCACTATGCTTACAGGAACCCAATGACAAGCATATTCAATCCATGTCTATCAAAAAAGGATAACCAATAAAATGCCTAAAAAAGGTTAGCCAGAGAATGGATCTTTAAGCCCTCAAAACCAAAATGGGACACGAACCCTAAACCCTTATTGTTCTTTTCAGCTTTGTTTCAACCCTAGAGCCTACATTCGTCGCCTTTCTACACAAATTCAAACCTTAAGTAAGACAATTTCAAAGAAAAAAAAGAAACATTAGTGCAAATTCTGAACCCCGATATGGTCCAAAATAATTGGTCGAAATGCTAATATGAGAATTGAAATCAATACCTTGACTGAGCGTAACTCAGTATAAGAAACTCAGACACAGTAAGAGAAATCGGCGGCAAAGACTTTCAATTTCCACAGAGTGAGTGAGAGAGTCCGTCGGAGTGCTTCGAACGGATGAAAGAGTCGGGGAGGTGAGAGTGAGCCACAGAGGAGAGTCGCTAATAACCCTTTTTTGTTTTTTTAGTTTCCTAATTCAACATTGGAGCCTTATGTGGAACGAGTAATCTGCTACATCGCAACACAAACAATGCGCCGTCACCCCCTTCGGACAGCATCGAGGTTTCATCTACAAGGGCATAACGGTCAAGGCCCACCGCTTAACTATCCTGCCCAGCATTTCCGGGTAGGACCCGCCCTTGCAATAGTCTGTAGACTTGGGCCATGGAGACCCGTGTTGAAAATTTGTAAATAATATTAATTTATTTTTTATTAGAATTTATTTGGCCGTGTGAATGAATTTCTTTTTGGAATAATTAACTTGACAATTTTCAAGATTTAATGAATTAATTCAGTTTTTCAAATAAGCACATCAAAGAATAATTCAAGTCTAATCAATATAATAAATCAGTTAAGTTGATTTAACAGATATATTTTACATTAATGACTAAAATTTTATTTTATTTTATCAATTGTTGTGATTTGTTACTGTGCATTTAACACAAACAAACACTAATTTATAAATAAGTCAATTCATAATTTATTGACTTCACATATTCAAAATAACTAAAGAGGTCTGAAGTCAATAACGTATTTATTTCAGTTAACTAATCATAGGTTTGATGTTTCTATAGACATAATAAGATTGTATTTGATTTGTTAAAAAATATTAAATATTTTTAAAAATTATTCTTTTTTTATCTCATTATACGAATTATTAATTTATAATTTATTTTATTTTATTTTATTTTATTTTTTATCACTCTAAATACACTTTAAAAGTAATAAATTTAATAGGGTAAATTTATTTGACTTGTCTAACTGCAACAAATTCTCGAGCGTATGTCAAATTCCGCGTCAATTCGTAATTTTCCACCACACATGCGGAGGGGCAAGTGCATTTGGTACCAACCAATTGGAATTCTTTACCTGTATGTAATTGTTGTATAAAACTTATCTGCAAAACAATATATAGTTGCGTAACATTTATACATAAAATAGGTTAAAATTTTATTTATGTTTCATACTATTTTATACAAATAAATTTAAAATATATATTTAAATATTTATTATTAATAGATGTTATGCAACGCTCTCACTTACATATATATATAATTTTAGAACTTTTCAATGATACATATGACCTAGATCATTGAAATAATTACCTCTTTTTCATATGATTATGACTTTAATTTAATTAATGTCTTGTAATTTGATTTGGACATGGTAAAAAGATATAAGTACAGTAGCTTACAGTTCCTTTAATCCTCAGTTAAAAAAAAAAAAAGGTAAATAAATAAATATGACAACCAAAATGGTGTTCTAGTGTCAATTGTGTTGTTAGAGTGCTCTGGGTGAATTTTTGTTCTTGAAAATATGTGTTATGTTGTATGGCATTTAGGTCGGTGGGACTCAAATTTATAGTAAATGAGTGTAAAAATAATATACAGTCAATTAGTCAGCCTTATGTTTTTATAATAAAATTAAAATTTTAAGAATAATATTGATAATGTAATAAAATTAATTCAAATTTACGAGAATGATTTTAAAAAGATTAAAATTTTTTTAAACTGAGCAGCGAATTGATCCTAAATACATATATCATCACATATATATTAAAAAAATTATGGTTATAAATAAAAAATGATGAGAAATTAACAAAATTATGTTATGATATATATAAAAAGTAACCTATATATAAGTTCTGTTTGATGTTTTTCTGATCTCTACAAATTTTACTCTTTCAATCTCTACAAACTTTTAAAAATTTTTATAAAAGTTAATTTTTTCAATTATAATATAAATTACAAAATTATAATTTTTTCAAATTTATATTATCCCAAACACATTTATAATAATAATAATAATCCAGGCATATGGCCCGAGGTGCTGACCACCGCGGATGATTGTATTTATTTAGGGTCCGTTTAATGTGCTATCAAACTACAAAAAATAAAATAAATCTCTAACAATCTCTATTAATTACTAAAATTCTTTATTACACATTCTCACTTTTACTATACTCAAAAAATTTTAATATTTCACTAAGAAAATAAAAAATCTAAAAAAAAAATTAACCGAGAGCATGAATTTTTTTGACAATCATATTTTTCGAGAGTTAAAACCTTTCAAATAAGTCTATTTTATATTAATTTTTTTAAATATGTGGGAACGGATTTGAAAAACCGTTCCCACAGTTTTGATAGAAATGTACAAAAATCAAAAATTTCTGATACAAATTCGCGGGAACAAACCTTAAAACCGTTCCCATGGTTTATCTGAACGATTTTTCTCTCTTACTTTTTACCACAAAAGTCTAAAAATGTTACTATTTTTTTTAAAAAAAATTTATTTGAAATATCAAATACCAAACATCTAAAATCAACACAAATTTTACTTTTTCTTATTTTTTAATACTCCGAACATTCTCTTAATTAACTTGTAGAATAGTTTGAAAATTTAATGTAGAGAGGTTTGGTTAGTCAAAATTAATTTAAATTGGTTAATTTTTTATATTTTTTTAATTAAATTTGATCATATATTATTTTTATATTTCTATTGCACTTTTTTATCAAATTTTTCTCGCCAAACACTCTGAATGCTTGGCGTAAGCGGTGGGTTCCAATTTCTCATTTGTTGACTTTTCATCTCTGACGCCTCCCCCAAGGTTTGACCTCCGGGAGTCGCTCTGTTTTAGTTGGGAAATTAAAGGTTTGCTTGTAAGGTAAATTTTTTTATAATTTTTGACATTTTTAATCAAAAGCTAACACGTGTTTTTTTGTATTTAATAAAAATTAATAAATATTTAAAAAAAGAAAAAATTATTAATTTTGTGTCTGATAAAAAATTAAGAAAAAAATTATTAATTGTGTGTGAAAAAAATTACCTATTTGACAAATTTTAACAAAAAAAGTTTAAAAAAATTAGAAAAAATTTCAATACTGAAGATTTTTGTATTTGACCCGACAGCCTTATTTGGTAAATCAATTTTTATAAAACTTTATTAAATTTTAATTATTTTTTGTACTTTTTTCTAATTAAATTTTAATAGATATCATATTTATATCAAATCAACTATACTTTTATTGTACTTTTTATCAAATTTTTTTCTTCCAAACACCTCCTAAGATTTGACAACTTTTTTTTTTTTTCTATAAGTTATCTTTTTTACTTTCATAAATTTTTTTTATCAAAATTTATTTTTTTATTTTTTATTTAGTACCTTTTAGATGCCATTTGTATTTGAACATATATATATATATATATAAAAAGCTTAAAAAAATTAAATGAATTTTTCCTTTTTAAGTATTTTTTAAAAAATGTAATTATAAGATTAGTTCAATTAATAAAATTTTAAATTTAATTTTTAATAATCATTAGTCCGACTCTCCACGGGAGACTTATCTAGTTATTAATTTTTGGACTCAAAAATTAATTAAGGTGCATGTAAGATAGTCTAAATACCTTAAATTATAAATATATATGTATATTTATATGATAAAGAAATAAAAAATAATAATTGAAAAAACTGATTCACAGCGCACTGTAATACAATTTTCTACGCTTAATTCAATGGTAAAGAAAATTAAACGCCTCAGTCTAAGTTGACCGGACTAGGGAGAGAGGAATCCGGACTAGTTTATTCGCAATTTCCCTGATAATAATCTTGACCCGACTAGAGAGAGCGGAGTCCGAACTAGATTATTTCACAATTTCCCTGATAATAATCTAGAGAACTTTCTGTTCCGGTTTTTTGACTGTTGAATGAAATTATTTTTTATTTTATTTTATTTTATTTTTTCTCTCGGCGTGCTTGACTTTTTCCAATGGCTTTGTTGAAATTTTCCAACTAATCCCCCTACAATAAAAGGCCCAATTCAGCAACCGGTTTTCCGTAAAGTCTCTTTCGTTTTGCTTCTCTTTTCTCTGCCATAGAGTTCGTTTCCGTTTTGGCTGGAGACAGGGTCAAGTTACTCCTGCGATGGCCGCTGAGTCATTGACAGAAGAACAGGTTGCCGAGTTCCGAGAAGCCTTTTGTTTGATTGACAAAGACTCCGATGGTTCGTTTTTCACCCTTCTTTTAAGTTCTTTTACAGCATACAACGTTTGACACCCTGTTCAATTTTTTTTATACAATAAGCATGTCAATCTGCACAGTTTCATTTTTGGCTCATCAGTGTTTTTGATTAAATACAAGTATCACATTTTTTACTTGGCATAGTTAAATGACTGAGCCAATTAATTTAGGCCGGCGCCCGGCAGATTAGTTCTAATATAGTATTTTACAGATGGGAAATACTTCTCTACTATGATTTTACGAAAAAGAAAAAACACAAGAATAATGCTAGTGTGGGCTTTAGTATTATTGTAATAAAAATATATTCTGGTGGATTGTTTATTTTAAAATGATAGGCTCACAATTATAGGGGTGTTTAGCAGTTAAAAAAAAAATTCAATTTTTAATTTTTTTTTTTTGTGTTTTTTTGTGAGTTGTAATTTTTGGTGTATTTAGTGAATGAAAATATAACTTTTAGGTTCCGTTTGGTAATATTTCAGTTTTTTATTTTTCTGTTTTCGTTTTCATAATTTTAAAAACTTGCAACAAAATATATTTGTTAAATCTGTTTACGTTTTTTTGTTTCCAAAAAAATAAAAATATAAATAAAAAACAAAAACATTTCAAAAGGTACTTTCATTCTGTTTTCATTTTCTGTTACAAATATTTTAACCTATTTTTAAATATTGTTCATTTTAATATAATATAATTTAATAATTAAATTATTATAATATAAATTATTATATTGTATTATATATATGGATATATAATAGTAATTATTGTATTATATTATATAATTTAAATTATTATATTGTATTATATTATATAATATTATATTATTATATTTTAATTTAATTTGTATATTAATATAATATAATATAATATAATAATTAAACTAAATGTGCAGTATTTTTTTAATAAAACTTTTTATTATAGGATTGCATTATTATAATTAGTGTTAGGGGATTAATATTTTGGAAAACTCCCTTAATGGGTAGGAATATATTTTATACACGATTTCCAATTCAAAAGTATAAGCTCGTGAGTTTAGGACCGATAATGTTCTACATTAGTCCTACACCCGTTAGTTTGTTTTACTTTTCGATGTGGGTTGTGTATATTCAACAATCTCTCATTCAGACGTCAAAATCCATTTTTTTTTTTTTACATTACTTGACTTTTTCTCGAGCAAAAAGACTATTTTTCATGTTTAAAGGATTTGTTGTGTAATAAAAATTTTATGGACTAATTACAATTTGTGCCTAGTGGGCTATCTTATGTAGGGGTAAATAAAAAAAAACAATAAATCAAAAAATTGAACTAAATTGAATAAATTAAATCGAAAATCACAGTTAAATAAATTAATGGTTTCGATTTCAATTTTTTTTAAATATTTAATTTTTAGTTTTCTTTCTACTTTTAATATGTATTAATCATCAGTTTGATTAACGGATTGAATTTTATTATTAATATAAATTATACAATATTTATTATATATTAATATATTATATAATTTCTTAATAGATAAATATATATTTATATTAAATATATATTATATAATTTAAATTATATAATATATATTTATTATATTAATATATTATATAATTATATAAATTAATTAATTATAAGTTAATAATTATTTAAAAAAATTACAAAAAATAATTAACCGGATCGATATGAACAATTGACCATCGATCGGTTAATTATTTTTAACAGTTCGATTTTGGTTTAAAAAAAAAAATCAAAGTTGGTCGATTCGTTTTTTTTTAACCAAATTATAAGCACCCCTAATCATAATTGTCAAATCTGGTTTGGCTCGGTAGGTTGACCCGCTAACCTGGTGACCCAGTACTTGAACCGAACCGAGTTAGAAAATTAACCGACTAAGACATTGAATCGGTGAAACCCGGTTTGACCTGGATAAATCTAATCAACTCGAAAAAAACTAGACGGCCTGGTATTGACTTGGTCATTAACCTAATCTTTTTTTTTTTTATTTCAACAAAGTATTGGTCGACCCAATAACCCAACAAATTAACCAAATGACTCAATAATTTAGTACTTGAATCGGGTCAAGACTTAAGCCGGGCCTAACAACCATGCCTCTAATCTTGTGTGCATCATCTAAGATATTTGCCACCCCCTGCGTGGGCTTTAATCGTGCACCTTCTATCAGTCTACGCTCTCCACACAGCATCATTCATTATAATTTATAACGAGCTGCTATCTTCGTCCTGTGCTTGCTGGCAAAGCGATCCACAACGCACTACCATTCATTGCACCTAATTGATACTTATTTTCATCGTTTACCATTCACCAGTTCCCAATACCTCATGAAAATTGACTTGTGCATATCTGCACCCACCATGCACTACCATTCATTGCGCTGAATTAACTTTATTGACTTTCATCGTGCACCCTTCACCATTGCACAATGCCTCATAAAAATTGATTTGTGCATGTCTGCACCCACCATGCACTATCATTCATCACACTCTGGAATTGTTTAATGTGTTAAAAAAATTAAAAACAATTGAAATATTTTTAAAAATTTTTAAAATTCTTTAATACATTTATTTATCTTGTATTTTGTGAAATTTCTATAAATTTTTATATATATTTACATATTTCAGTAAATTTTTATAAATTTCAATACATTTTTTACAAACCCTAATACTTTCTTTACAAACTCCAATAATTTTTTCACAAATCTTAAAAAATTTTCAACAAATTTCAACAATTCTAACACAAATTAGTTAGAATAAACCAAAAAAGCCGTTGTAACAGTCTCTTTATCCAATGTTTTCGTACAAAAGTTAAAAAGTTTAATAACTTATATTATTATTCTGCTACAAATCTGTGGGAGCGAACCCAAAAAACTGTTCTTACAATTTCTCTCTTTAACTTTTTATCATAAAAATTCAAAAGTGTCACTATTTTTCTATAAAAAATTTCATTTAAAACACCAAATGTCAAATATTAAAAATCAACTCAAATTATACTTTTTTATTTTTTTATTTTTTTATTTTTTTTATTTTTCACCACTCCAACTGAGTTGCCCGTTTTGTTCCTCGTGGCAAAAGGGGCTGCAACGTTTCATGGAATTTGACCCTAGTGCGCACTCGTCATGAATCACGGATCATGTATCAAACTGAAATGCCTATTTTGTCCTTATTGGCAAAAGGGCCAGGCAAGTGCTGCTACACGCACAAAAATGATCCAAACTCAGATACTATCTATTGGGAGATTCGTACATTGACAAATATCCTTGGTGAGTGAAAATATTACACGTATGAGACATATTTCAGTTTAAACCCATAAATTTACGACTATGGTATCTTAATTATCAATGATAATTCTTGTACGTATTGGTCTTATTTGGCCAACTGAAAGTTATTCAATTTTAATTATTTTTTGTATTTTTTTAATTAAATTTTAATATATATCACATTTATGTATTAAATTAATTGTACTTTTATTGTGCTGTTATCAAATTTTTTTCTTTCAAACACTCAGTATACTCAACAATTAGCTTGATAGAAAACAAAATCTGCATTGGTGAGCAACTTAATTCTTGTCATTTGCTAATAGAATAAAAGTTGAGAAAAGTCCCATGGGCAGGGTTCGTTAGCGTGGAAGAATTGGCAACGATGATTCAATCTTTGAACGAACACCCAACAAAGGAAGAGGTTGAAGACATGATTAGCGAAGTTGATACCAATGGAAATGGGAACATTGATTTTGACGAATTCTTGAATATCATGGCAAGAAAAATGAAGGTATTAAAAAAAAAAAAAAACAAAAAATAGAACGGGTCATTTGGTGTTTTTTTTTTTCTCATTTTAGAAAAGTTGGAAAAGGTATTCACAGGGGAAATGTAATTGAACAGGACAATGTGGCAGAGGAGCTGAAAGAAGCTTTCAAAGTTTTTGACAGGGATCAAGATGGATTTATTTCAGCTACTGAGGTGAATCAGTTTTTTTTTTTTTTTTTTAATTTTTATAAAGTTTTGCTAAATAAATAATTTTTGTCATAAGTTACATCTGATAATACCCGAACAAAAGTTACAATGTCTCCGGTTGGTAATGTTTTAGTTTTTTTTTTTTTTTTTTTAAATTTAGTAAACTTGCAACAAAAATATATTTATTAAATCTGTTTACGTTTTTTTATTTTTAAAAAAATGAAAAGATAAACAGAAAAACGAAAATAGATGAAAATGTGTTTTCACTACTTGTTTTATGTTGTAAATATTTTGTCAATTATAAATTTTGTCCATTTTCGTTATATAATATAGTATAACAAACTATAATAATTAAATTATAATATAATATAACATAATAATTAAATTATAGTATAATATAATATAATATAATATGATATAATATAATATAATAATTAATATAATATAATGTAATATAATATAATAATATAATATAATTATTATACAATATAATTATATAATATGTAATATAAAATAATATAATATAACGTAACATAATATA
>JAVXUM010000013.1:1717860-1730517 GCA_035590655.1 Pouteria glomerata | reverse complement strand
GCAACTTGCAGGATTTAGATCAAATTCAAAATTCTTTATTTCTTCAAATTATCTTGATTCCTTAATCTTGACTTCTTAGATTTTGTAAACTTTATAACAATTGAATTTCTTCATCAATTAGGAAGCATGCAAATCTTCTCTTTTCTTCAATTTAGGAAATATTAAAATCCACCATATTTAATTTATGATTTTGTATGGAGTTGCCACAAAAAAACTTTACACACTATTTTCAAATTTGTCCCTCATCAACTTAGAAATACCAATCTGGTCTCTATACATTAATTCCATGACAAATAAAATACCCAATAGTCCCAAAGTTAAACTTTATAAATCACAATTAATTGACTAAACTTTAAGATAGCATTACACATTTAAAATTACATTTGTGGCCCCACATATTGAATCATTAATTTTTCAACAGATGAAAGAAATGCTTTATCACATGAGTTAAAGGCCACCCTTACCAATTATTTTGACGCCCACAAGAATAATTGGTTGAGATTCATCAATTCTTCAATCTTTAGTCTGACATTACAGCATTAATTAGATAACAAAAGGTGCAAAGAGCAGGAAATATTATAGGTAAACTGATGATGTCAATGAAACAACTAATACTGGATGATATTTCCCGCGCAAATTGTGATCATTACTTTGTGTTTGCCAATTCCTTGCTTTGTACTTTATGCAGTAGAAAAAATTGAGCTATTTTAATCAATCTTCCTTTGCTTTTAAAATCGGCTAAATTAATTTTTCCATACAGGGTTAGCCGTGCTAACTACTTGGAAACTCCAGAAATC
This sequence comes from Pouteria glomerata, assembly GCA_035590655.1. Lineage (NCBI taxonomy): Eukaryota > Viridiplantae > Streptophyta > Magnoliopsida > Ericales > Sapotaceae > Pouteria > Pouteria glomerata. The sequence goes on along the minus strand of JAVXUM010000013.1, from coordinate 1,729,720 downwards.
ATCATAACCAGTGCCAAATTGTTTCATTGTTTAATGTTGTCTGGTTGTCGTACTACATTCAAGGTTCTTGTTATTAGATATTATATCTCCAACATTAAAATATATTCTAGAGGTTGGAATAAGTGTCTCTATATGAGGGGGGAGGCCAGTTGTTGAATCATATCATATGTTTATTCATGGTCGTGGTTTGAAGGGGGTGGCCTGACAAGTCTTGCTTTAACCTTGTTATGTTACCATAGAGCCAAAATGAAATGATTTCGTTTGCATGGGATTGTTGGCTGCAATCATAGTCAATTCAATGGGTGTGATTATAATTTATATGTATTTTGTTGGACATCAGAAATGTTTGGGCCTTTCTGAAGTTGGAGTTTCATTTGGTACTTCTCGCTGGTGCCTAGGTTAAGATGTCAGTGTTTAGTGGTTTTGGCTTTAGAAATCCAGCCAAATCAGAAGTGAGGAGATAGAGAAGTAAATGATGATGCTTAGCTGACCATCAGCGCAGTTAGACATGTGTTGGACTCACATTTTGCTGTGTCAGTTTTTTTATTTTTTTATTTTTGACTATTTCTTTTTGTTTGAGCATGTCATAAGCCCGTTTTGGACGCGACTTGTGTTTTTTTTTATTTAATATAATATTTTACAATTTTAAGTGGAGTTGACTTGGAAATGAATAAAAATAAAAAAGCTATCTATTTGTAATTTTGTATTTGAATGATTTGATGAAATATAATGATATTTTAGTTTATGGATTTCGATAATAATAATTTGTTAAGATGATTCGTTAGTTTTCATTTTGGATGAAATCTAATTACTATGTGACTTCTTTGTTGATTTTTATGCTATAAAATATAGTTATTATCATTTTAGATGGTATCAATCATTATATGATTTATTTGTTGACTTTTAAACAATGATGTATATTATTTTTGACTTTAGTTTGCGTTATATTACACAATGTGTATTGTATTGAATAAAAATATTAATAACTAAGACAATAAAAAATATAAATTTTTGTTAGAGTCTTTTTTTTTTGTTTTTTTGGTACCCATGCTTCTTGGCTTGACGTCTTGCCTAGTGGTCAAATTACCATGCATAACAGGGATGGCCTGTTTGCCTTTGATAAATCCAAGTGTTTGTCAATTGAGTATTTGACTGAAATACTGTTGGAGAAAAAAAAAAAGGTTTCTATTCTAGCATGTGGTAGAAACATTTTTCTAACCTTAGGGTCAATTGTGCACATCATGTGTTGCTTCTCGAGGGTGCGTTTGGCATTAAAAAAATAAAATAAAATTTTATAAATCTCTACAAATACGAATTACGAGATTATAAAATATTATTTTTCTACTCACAACACAAAACATGAGACACTAACTTTTTAAATTTTATACAATTTTATATTCACTACATAAAATTTGAGACATTAAATTTTTATTTTATACAACTCCAAACGCCACCTATAAGAAAATTGCTGCAACAAAAATTTCACATTTTAAGCCTCCGAGTTTGACTAGAGGCTTTTGAAGCCTTTGGCTACTTTTGTTAGCCCGATTAGAATGTAGGATTACATTCCTTATCTGTGGGTCCTACCTTTTCTAATGTTTGGAATGGTTTTGTTAGCAGCCGGATGTCTAGTCTCATGGGTCCCACTTTCGGCTATTTTGTCTAATATTTTCGGGATATTGAATCCTATGGGTTTATTAGTATTATTAATACCCCACCTCCGGATTTGTTTCCTTTTAAGATCTAAATGTTTAAAATTATTTTCTTTCACATCATATATCAAATCACGTCTTTTATCCTACTTTATATCCCACTAACCAAATACCAAAAAAAATAATCCTACATAAAAAAAAATAATCCTATCTTTTATCCAATCCTACATATTATTCTTATGAACCCCATAGTATTACTTATCTCTCATAATCCAATCCTCCAAAACAAACATTGCCTTTATTCATAGCAATGCTTTATTAAAAAGGTACGAAGGATTTACTTTGACTAGAGATTTTGTGTTACTGTACAAATGAAAAATAACATTCTCCTATCTGATTGATGGCTTTTCAAATATATAAAATGGCATTCTCATGGACTTCACAATTCAAAAATTCTATGTTCAACAGTCATTATAGGTATACTTTTCTCTGAGTCTCCATCCTCAGCAGAGGTAGCTTTAGAAGTGACAAATTGCTAAGGAGGCTTTTTGTATTAATTTGTAAGATGGCACAAAGCCTTGACCTTGAGAATGAAAAAAAAAAAAAAAACAAAAAATAAAATAAAAAGAGGAAGAAGGAAAATGAACATTTTAGACTGTAAAATATTAATAAATATCTGGATGGTGGGCAGAACAAAATACTATTTCTTGCTTTTTATGGAAGAGTGCTTTTAGACGGTGTCGAGTTCGCTCTTGGCAAACATTCGAGAGGTGGCCGCGTTGATTGAGATGAAAAGTTCTAGGGTCTCAGTTAAATTTGGAACCGTGTAGTATGCAACGCTATCTAGCTTGCTCTTTTTGATGTATTTTGGATTGCTTTTACTGTTTTAGTTTGCAATATGTCTGTTTAATATGTTGGAAGATAAGATTTATCATACCAATTGGAGGCTTAGTTTTTATTTTATTTAACATAGCCAATTCCAAGTCCAAGTCTGGGTACAGGAGGAGGTAATTGCTTTAGGCATCTGAAGGCTTGCATGAAACTTTGCCAGAACTCTTATGCATGTGGATCAAAATATATATTGGGCAAAGACTATGGCTTCCCTCTGAAGTCATGCGTCAGGTATGCAATTGGGTGGGAGAAAAGATATGGCACGATATTTTTAAGGCACTCAAACTGAGTAAAAGAGAGAAAATATTCATGTAGCCAATTCTATTTAGGGGCTGTTTGGCATATCATAAAACTTTGAAAAATTTTAAAAAATTCTCAAAAACTCTCAAATTCTTTACTATTTTTTACACATTCACACCTATTACAACTCTAAAAAAAAATTGCATAATTTGAGTTCAATTAATAGAATAATTGTAATTTTGTTTTAATGTGACTACCATCATTCAAGTTACTGAACAAAATCCATTGTCAATATTTTTTAAAGAGATTTCAAAACCATTCTGATGGATTTCTCTACAAAAGTCTATATCTTTCACTATTCATCTCTGAAAATGTGGTTTGCCACCAAACACTCAAATATCACTCAAACTACGTTTTTTATTATTTTTCATTACACCAAATTGGAAAAATAGAGTTGAGTACCCAAAGCGCATTTCTATTTGTTTGTTACTCAGATACAAAGTGTGTTGGGCCCGTTTGGAAGCTCAAGAAACATCAAAAAAATATCAAAAGTTGGTACTTCTACAGTAATTTGAGTGTTTGGCAAACCCACAATTTTTTTTATTTTCTGCTCTACTACAGTAAATAATTATTACAGCGGGTCTCACTTTTTTTCACTTTTTTACTCTGTTACAGTAAAAAATTTTATCAAATACTCAAAAGTTGTCACTTTTCTGCTCTACTACAGTAACAATTTTATCAAACACCTAAAAGTTACTAAAAGTTGCCAAAAATTTCATTTTGATTCGCCAAACATACCAAAAATTATTACTAACAATTTTTAACAAAAAATTACCAAAACTTACTAAAAGTTTTACCCTCTAAACACCCATCACTGCTTTAGTCATCTCATGTCATTCCTTGAAATTGCCTCTAGAGCATAGGTCAGCTGATGAAAGTGCAGAGGTGAGGTAGTGTTTAGCCGACCATGCGAGGGTTCGACTCTAAGAGGTTGTGAGTCTTGCATTACATAGACGGTAAAAAGGCAGCCTCCGTTCTCTGCACTGCCGACGCATATTCCGCTATCTATCTCCTCTACTATAACTCAAGACAGGGCGATGGGACTCTCAAGGCGGGATCTCACCTTTTTTTTTTTTTAAATAAAAAAAAAAAAAAGACGAAAGAAGCATTTTGCTTTATTTGCTTGCATTTCGTTGGAATTTGTGAAGTGGATGCAGATTGGAGCAGGTCTTCTAAGCCGGTATGATTCACATTCCAGGGTGAAGTGGACATGCGAGCAAGAGCAAATTTAGTACTTTATAGAGAATACGCACAGAGAAAGTCGTCCCAAGTTACTTCATCACTCTTCTAACAAATTTTCTTTTTTCTTTTTTATTTTTTATTTTTTGGCAATCTGCCTTTCATTATGGCCATGGTTGCGTTGTATTTTCTGGGCTTTGAACGGCAAGATGTTATAGTTAACCGAGTAATACTGTACACTTGAAAGCATAATTGAATAATTTGTCATAATTGTAAATACTCATTCAAATACATTTTATTTATGAGGCTTCTATAAATATATTATGACGAATTATTCAATTATGTTTTCTAGTAGAATAGCATTTTCATAATTGGATTAAATAAAGTTCACCTCTACCATTAATTGTTTATTCGTCTACCCAAATTGGTTATTCCATGTGTTTTGTTATAGTCAATATTTGCCGAACTTCCCGCCATTGATGACCCTGTTTGGTGCAAGAAACTGTAACGTAATTCCTGTTAGTCCAACTTGTTATTTGGATCGAGACGTGACAGAAAATAACGTGTTAATGTATTTTAGCAAATCTTTGAAAAGCGACAAAAGTCAGTTCCACTTGGGTGTTCGGGTGCAGGTGAACTTGAGTTTTGGGTCTTCCACGTGCGCAGAAAAGCCTATAAAACTACTGTTTATTTTATTTATTTTTCTGCCCTTGATGAAGTGTGGACCTCACGATGAGATAGTAGCATTTCTCAAAGGAATTTGGGAGATCAAAAATGATACGCTGACATCCTAACTAGTCACTCTCCATGTATTGTGTTTAAAATTATCACAGTCGCTAGATAAAAGTAACATTCAACAGATATAATAAATTTAAACAAAATACACTGGTCACTACCCGTTGTGATCAGTAAGGTGTAAAATAAAATGTAAAAAAATAGTGTAACTGTAACATTACCATTTTGGAGATAGTAGCATTTCTCAAAGGGATTTGGGAGAGTTTGAAACTTGAATGCTATGTCCGCTCCGTAATTTATGATCGGAACCGTTAATTTTAAATTTAAATGTTTATTTTGAATTAAAATAATATGAATGTATTTGGAACGTCCGTATTTAATCAAACGGTCACTAACTCAATGCCATGGAACTGACATAGTTTAGCCTCCCATTTTCTTACTCAAAGTCCTTGTAGGAGAATAGACCAACTGGTTTGTGGAATTTGAAGCCGCCTTAAATCAATTCGGTTATATATACAATTTGCAATGCATGACTATCAGATTGAAGGTCTTTCATTGTTGGGCCTTCCACTGATTTCTCATTAGCAGCCTTTTTGTCTTTCACCATCTCTGAGTTACAGAAAGGAAACAACAATGTCCACCAAACTCAAACCACAATCTGACTGTGGCATTGCGCCTGTTGCTGAGAAGCCTTACCAGACCAGTCAAGCCCAGAAGAGATGGCGCTTAGCTTTCGTAGCAATATACTCTTCCCGAGCCATGCTCTCTCTAGTCAGAGAGATTGTGCCAACCCACAATCATCACCCTGATGCTCACACCATTATTGATATTGAACCAAGGATCATCAGTCCTTACCATGGTGGTGGTGGTGTTGATGATTCATGCTTCCTCAGCATTGACCACTCAAGGTTCACAGAAATGGTGAAAGATAAAGACTTGAACGAGCTTAGAAGGTTAGGAGGTGTCAAGGGCTTAACCAAGGCTCTTCAAACCGACCCTGAAGATGGAATCCAAGGCAGCGATGATGAGCTTGGCCTTCGACGGACCATGTTTGGTACAAACACTTACAGCAGGCCGCCCCCAAAAGGGTTCATTCATTTTGTGCTGGAGGCTTTCAGGGACACCACCATTCTCATCCTCCTGGGATGTGCTGCTCTTTCCCTTGGCTTTGGGATTAAAGAACATGGAGTGCAAGAAGGTTGGTACGAGGGAAGTAGTATCTCTGTAGCTGTTTTTTTGGTTGTTACTGTCTCCGCATTCAGTAATTTCAGACAGGAGAGACAGTTTGACAAGCTCTCGAAAATATGTAACAACATCAAAACCCAAGTGGTGAGAGATGGGAGGCGGACAAAGATCTCTATCTTCAACATTGTGGTTGGGGATGTTGTGTTTCTAACAATTGGGGATCAAATTCCTGCCGATGGGCTTTTCCTGGAGGGACATTCTTTTCAGGTGGACGAGTCGAGTATGACAGGAGAGAGCGACCACGTCGAAGTTGATTGTACCCAGAACCCCTTCTTACTTTCTGGTTCAAAGGTAGCAGATGGGCATGCCCGTATGCTAGTGACAACAGTTGGGATGGACACTGCTTGGGGGAAGATGATGAGCTCAATCTCTTGTGATAACAAGGAACAAACACCATTACAAGCTCGGCTTGAAAAACTGACCACCTCTATTGGGAAGGTTGGTCTTTCTGTCGCATTTCTAGTACTTGTGGTTCTGTTAATCCAATACTTCACTGGAAATACAGAGGACGAGAATGGGAATCAGGAGTTCGTCAGTGGCAGAACAGATATGAACAAGGTGTTCAATTCTGTCGTGCGTATAATTGCTGATGCGGTCACCATTGTGGTGGTTGCGATTCCTGAAGGTCTTCCACTGGCTGTCACCCTCACGCTTGCTTACTCCATGAACAGAATGATGGCTGACCAGGCAATGGTCAGAAAGCTCTCGGCTTGTGAGACTATGGGCTCAGCAACAGTTATTTGCACAGACAAAACCGGTACATTAACGATGAATCAAATGAAGGTCACCAAATTTTGGCTTGGCCAAGAAGGGGTGTTGTCGGAAAATTATTCAAAAGTAATTGCCCCGCAAGTCCTTGAATTGTTCCACCAAGGAATTGGTTTGAACACTACGGGAAGTGTTTGCAAACCAGTTCCAGGGTCTATACCTGAGTTCACTGGTAGTCCAACCGAGAAAGCAATCCTCTCTTGGGCCGTCCTGGAACTGGGTATGGATATGGAGAAACTGAAGCAGAGTTCTAATATTCTCCATGTCGAAACCTTCAATTCGGAGAAGAAACGAAGCGGGGTTTCAGTGAGGAGGAAGGCTGATAATACCATTCATGTACACTGGAAAGGCGCTGCTGAGATGGTGCTGGCAATGTGCTCAAATTATTATCAGGGTAATGGAAAGACCGAGTCCTTAGATGACGAAGAAAGGAGGAAATTCAAGAAGATAATACAGGTAATGGCAGCAAGCAGCTTGCGTTGCATTGGCTTTGCTCATAAGCAAGTTTCAGAGAAAGAGAATCAGATTAAGCTAAAAGAAGATGGATTGACCTTGCTTGGGATAGTCGGACTGAAGGATCCATGCCGGTCAGGAGCGAAGAAAGCAATTGAAATATGCAGAGCTGCTGGAGTGGAAATCAAAATGATCACGGGAGACAACGTGTTCACAGCAAAAGCCATTGCCAGAGAGTGTGGAATACTCGAACCTGGCCAACAAATTAACAAAGGAGAAGTGGTGGAAGGAGTTGAGTTCCGGAACTACACGCACGAGGAGAGAATGAGAAAGGTCGATCGCATTCTCGTCATGGCTAGATCCTCCCCCTTGGACAAGCTCTTAATGGTACGTTGCTTGAAACAGAAGGGCCACGTGGTTGCAGCAACAGGAGACGGAACAAATGATGCGCCCGCATTGAAAGAAGCCGATGTGGGGCTTTCAATGGGGATTCAAGGCACCGAAGTCGCAAAGGAGAGCTCGGACATTGTCATACTGGACGACGATTTCGCCTCGGTTGCCACAGTTTTGAGATGGGGGAGATGCGTTTACAACAACATCCAAAAGTTCATTCAATTCCAGCTCACTGTAAATGTTGCAGCTCTTGTGATCAACTTCATAGCAGCAGTCTCTGCAGGTGAAGTTCCTCTAACAACAGTCCAATTGTTGTGGGTAAATCTCATTATGGACACCTTGGGTGCCCTGGCCCTGGCCACAGAGAGACCAACCGACGAGCTCATGAACAAGCCACCTGTGGGTAGAACTGAGCCCCTCATCACAAACATTATGTGGAGGAACCTTTTGGCACAGTCTCTGTATCAGATAGCCATTCTCTTGATCTTACAGTTCAGAGGCAAGTCAATCTTCAATGTGAGTGAGGGGGTAAAGAACACTCTCATCTTCAACACATTTGTGCTCTGCCAAGTTTTCAATGAATTCAATTCCAGGATGTTGGAGAGGAGGAATGTGTTCAAAGGTCTTCATAGAAACAAATTGTTTCTTGGGATTGTGGGAGTAACTATTGTTCTTCAGATTGTGATGGTTGAGTTCTTGAAGAAATTTGCAGGCACTGTGAGATTGAATTGGTGGCAGTGGGTGGTTTGCACTGCAATTGCAGCATTTTCATGGCCAATTGGTTGGTTTGTGAAGTTCATACCTGTTTCAAAAAAACCGTTCCTTAACTATATCTCACGGATTAATCTGAATTCATAGGAAGTAGCAGAACTTGTCAGTTTCCAAACTGAAAAATTTTGTTGTATTGCAACTGTATATATAGTTTCATTTATATGATGGTTGAAGAATTTCTGTTTTGAATTTAATGATTTTACAGATACACTAAACCTTCCTCATGCAAATTAAGCCAGTGTTCCTCGTATTAAAAATAAAACCAAAAGAGAACTAAACAGGTACCTTGAACAAGCCAAATCCCAAATCATATGAAAAATTAAACATGAGAATTTAACAAAGTGGAAGCGAAATTAATCATTCTACTTTGCAATTGTATCTCAAGAATTAAAATTATGCTTTTGTAATGTTAAGTATGATATATCAAGTACCCACAAATTCTTAAATAAAACCTAAATGGAGTTTGTTTTTTTTTAATAAACTTATACTTTTTAAACAATAATATCGATAAAGAGAATTCATTCTTTAAATTTTAAAACATTTTTATAAACTTATATTCTTCTTTAATTTTCAAAAAGAGGAAATCGAATAACGAAAATTAACCTAACATAATCAGAAAACATAAAATCTCCTAAAAACGAAAAAAAAAAACCTAAAATTCTAAAGGCAATGGCTGAAATCACGCCAAAATCTCTCCTCTACAAAACCTCCAGGGCAATCCAATCTGCATCAAGACATCTTTGTTTGGGCAATTCCATGCCATAAGTTTCTTTCTTCTCCTTTTTCAATCTTTCCGTTACGATCCATTGGCAGCTTTGTCTTCGTCTCACATTCCTGTCTCTCCACTCTGCGGGACTTTCATTCTCAAACCTAATCGCAACCCAAAAGCTAGCTTACTCAATCCAATTCGCTACTGCAGTGTTTGGGCTTCTCTCTGAAAAGTTTGGACGGAGAAGAGAACACAAGAATACAGAATGGTACTAGGGTTTCTCATAATTCCATCAGCCGGAGAAGCTACCACGTGATCTGATCTTGAAAGAGATAACAGAGCGGCAAGTTTAGATCATGCTGGCAGCTTCAACTGCTAGAGGTGCATGACAATTAAGCAGGGTGTATTTAATTTCTCTCTTCAGGTTTAGTTGAGAGAGTTTCGATTGGATTTTCCCTCTCTCTCTCTCTCTCTCTCTCTCTTAAACCTTGGATGATGATAGGGAGGAGATTCATCTTTATAGATATAGAATGCGAGAAGATCTGCTCCCAGTGTTAATTCCTTGGTTGTTTTGTTTGTTATATTAATTAGGGTGAGTCTAAAGATTGCAATTTTTAACCTTAATTTCAAGTTTTGAGTTTGCTTTCATAATTACAGGCTCTGCTTAAGAAGTTTAATTAGTTTTTCATACTTAATTTTTTATTTTTTTTAAAATAATTAAATTTATCATCTTAAATTTTAAATTTCTTTTAAAAGTAAAAGTATCAAATTAATAAAAAATTAAAATTTTAATTATAAAAAATTAATGTTTTTAAATAAAAAACTAATTTTTAATAATTTAATTTTTTTTCTCAAATTAACTTTTTTGTTTTTTTTCACTTTTCGGTTTTCACAAATTGAGTACTGTTATTTCCACCCCACCACCATGCAGACAAGTCAGTGAGAATTTCTAACTAGAACTTGGATGGAACCTTTTATCAACTTTAGCAGTTGGCGGCGTTGGCGTCCCTCAGAGCTCTCTCTCTCTCTCTCTGTATATGTGTGCAATGTATATATACACACGAATCAAATTGAGATTGAAAAAATATTGAGTTCGTAGGGACCATTTGCGAGGGATGCTATACCCACGGCTGCGGGATGTATCCCGTTTTCAGGAGTGAGGCCCGCAGCTTAAACGCAAGCAGAATACGGTGTGAGAATAAGAACAGTGATTCGAGTTTTTTTCTTAATTTGCATGGCTTCTTTGATGCAGGAGATTGGAAATGCTTCTCCAATTATAAAGCTGCTCACCTGTCCCTCTTATTTAAATTTTTTAATTATTTTTTTTGTCATATATATATATTAGTTCATGTCCATACAAAGCACAATTATTTATGCATACTTTTTTTTCTCCAACTAAAATTTAATTTGAAATTTAAATTTTAAATTTTTTACTATTAATCCCTTCACACTTTACTCATGCCCTTTAAAAAAAAAAAATTAGTCATTAAAATCTTGACCACAACTCCTCTCTAAATCGGCTTATCCTACGCTCTTTTAAATTAAACTGTCAAATGAAATAAGTATCACATCCAAAAAATTATCCTTTATTATATATATATATATATATAAATATCTGTGTAAAGTGTACATTCTACATTCACTACTAGAATCTTTTGCTTGTCCAATGAAGATAAGAGCAAGGCTACTCTGTAAAGCTAAAGCGATTAATTGACCAATCTAATAATTATATATATATATATAGTGAATTAATAAATGACATATGCATATTCTGATAAAAGATATGTAGCGATGTTGACAATATTCTTCTGCACACGATCCTTTCGCTTTTGTTTCATTAATCCCTTTGGTAGGTTTGGCCAGATGTAACCAATATTTTTGCACTACCACTTACCCAGGTTTCACGAAAGTGGCAACTAATAATGGCATTCCAACAGAAAAATGTTCCCAATACATTGGCTATGGCATGCTTTCGTTTTCGTAAACACCGCTACCGGTAACTGCCAATCAAATTCATCTTTTCAAATTTAAAGAATTGTTAGTTTGGGGAATATGACGTCACTTGGCAATGTAAATTTAGGATGAGCAAATATAATTCAACAGCCTAAATATGTTTATATTTTTTAATTTTCAAAAATATAAATATATTAATTTATACTATTAAATTTCAATTCAACAATTCTAAATATGTTTAAAGTGATATAAAATAAGATAAAATATAAACAATGAAATAAAAAATAAATAAATTTTTAAATTTTTTTTTATTTTTTAACATACAAAACAATGGCTCTATATATCATTACCTCCGCCTTTCTCTATTTGACAACTAATACTTACCCGCATCTAAAGGCACGAGCTGAACCTTACTGTGAGTCTTACTGTGAGTCCCACCCGAAGTTGCATTTTTCAACACCTATATAAAAATTATGTCAACTGACCAAATTTATTATATTATAACTAAAAAACTCCTCGTGAGTAAATACGTCACCGTAATTTAGTAAAATTATCCTCACTTCTTAAATATATTTTTAAAAATAAAAAGTAATTTAATCTTTCAACTTATATTCCCATTTCATTTATACATACTTAATATTCATGAAAAAAAAATAATAAATATATCCTAATTTCTTAATATACCAAATTTGAAATTCGTTACCGTTGTTGCTCTCATTCCATTTCCAACCAAACAGTAGTATGGGTGACCGGTTACCTTTCCTTTATAATTTTCGAATAGCTGGTAGCAGCCTTGGTGAAAGTTCATATG
>JAVXUM010000013.1:1690826-1705428 GCA_035590655.1 Pouteria glomerata | reverse complement strand
ATGACCCGTGCCTAAGGCACGGGCGGGCCCCACCCAAACCTATGGTTTCTTTCTCCAGCCGTTGATTGATAAACGTGGACAAATCCTAGCCATCCATGCCAAGTCATATATGTCACATCAATGTATAAGTTGATTTGTAATATAGATTTTATAATGGAAGTTGGAGAGAGTGTTTGGGGGGAGTCAAGTGGTTATGAAATATATTAAAGTGATTAAGGACATGTATGATGGCATAGCTACAAGCATAAGAACTTGTGGTGGTGATATGAATGATTTTCCAATTATAATTGGTTTGCCCCAAGGATTCGCTTTTAAGCCTTTATCTTTTCACTTTTTTAATGGACAAGTTTACCAAATATATTCAAGAAGCCATTCCTTGGTGTATGTTATTTGTAGATGATATTATATTAATAGATGCTTTTGCATATACTTTATCGAAAAACACAATAGAAGCTTTTTTGGAACGTGCCATCTGAAATAGTTCAGTTGGTCATACGAGGTCCCTTCCCAACATATTTCTAAACAAGCTCACTTCCAATAACACGGATGAAACTGAGATCAGTTTTGTTAGCTACAGCTCTAGCTAAAAGTGTCTTACTAGTATTAGGTGGTCCATAGCCCAAAACATCCTTAGGAGGGTCAATCCCAAGCTTCACAAACTTTTCAGGGTGAAGCATGGGAAGCTCAACAACCTCTCGCATCTTCTCAATCTACTATTGTTACGAAATAAGCTTTCAAGTTTGTGCTTTTCCTTCTACCATCAAAATGAAAAATAAAAGTAAAAAAAAAAATGAAAAGTTAAAAACTGAATATAAAAATTGAATACAAAAATTGATAACTGATAGTTTTGTCAAATAGGTCCTTAACTAAAACAAACTCATCATCCCTCTAAAAACTAAAACTCATAAATTGAATATAAAAATAAAAATTAATTATTTTATCAAATGAGTCCCTAGCACAACCAACTCATCATCCCCCAAGACCCACCTTGTACTGGAGGTGAATATTTGGGAATGATCCATGATGGGGTAATCTATTCCCATTTGGTTTCTTTTTATGGTATTTCAATATGTTTGCATTAGAATTCTCTGGCGCAAATAATACACGTTCTTTCATTGTTTAGATTGATGATTAGATTTGTGTGGACGTGACATAGTTATAGGAACTCAAACGGAGGTAGTGTAGATTTATGTGCTTCACATTTGCCAATCTCTATATTATGTTGATGATATGAAATCAACGGATGACACTACCGGATATTGAAACAAACTTGATTCTAATTGCTAATATTTGGAGTGTTTAATGTAACGAAAAATAATGAAAAATGTGCTTTGAGTAATTTTTTTAATGTTTGGTACGCAGTTATCAAATCACATTTTTCAGAGATGAATAGTGAAACTTTTTAACTTTTGTGCTGCTCAATTTTTTACAGAAAAAATCTGTCAGAATGATTTTTTTAAAGTCCGTTAGAACGGTTTGATGTCAGAATTTGTGAAAAAGTTATTGAAGTTTGTGAAAAAAATTTTAGAATTGTTAAAAAGTTAGGGGTTTATGAAAATATTTTTTATAATTTATAAAAAAAGTTATTGAGGTTTGTAACAAGTTGCTGGAATATGTAGATATATATAAATTTATTTTGATTTTTACGAATGTAAAATATGTTAGAGCCAAACACCAAGATAAATATAAATATGACTACGTATATTGATACGAACTAGATTCTAATGGCTAATATAGATATAAATATGATGATGTATATAAATATGATTGATGTGATAGTGATCCATGTAATATGGATAATTATATTGATAAGAATACTGAACATGAACCACAATCAGAATATAAACAATAAGCAGACGTCACAGCCCTCCTAAAGATGTGAGTATAGTGAATACTAAAAGATATGCAACGTGAATAGTGAATATCCATTGCTAAAATATATGTAATTTAATTGCATTAAGATAAAAAAAAAATAGTACAAACTGAATTAAAAGACTAAAATAAAAAGATGATTAAAATGAAAAAAACACAAAAGATAAACATAAAAGATAAAAGTTTTGATCGTGATTCCTCACATCCACCAACATCATTGTATGTCACATCTGGCTTTTCCTCCTCTGTCATCATGGTTACACTTGGATCAATTTTTGGAGGCAAAGGAATTTTTTTTTTTTTTCTCCAAATGTAAATAAATTGTATTGATTAAAAGTATATACACGGCTCAGGGCATACCCATGAGCAAGTTCCATTGCAACAAAAAATTCATAAAGTTGAACAAAAGAACATAGAAAGATTCGAGTACAACTATACAATAAACTTAGAATCCCTTAAAGTCAGGGAAGACATAAGTTATGCATCTGCACACTTGGACTTGAATCTTTCAAATCATTGCCTCCCAGCATCTAGCTTTGTCTTCAAACTTCTTCAAGTTTCTAGCTTCCCAAATGGCATTAACAGTGCAAACAGTTCTAATCTTCTTCGCTTTAGACTATACCCCGTGCCTCTTGCTTCCTTTTGGAGCCATTTCAGAGCAACCGTAAAAGGCGGACATTCTTCTATTGATACCAAGCCATTTCCTAATCTCATTCGCCTTCTGCTGCACGATGGAACATTGAAAAAACAAGTGTTTACAGCTTTGCTCTACAGCTTTATAGAAAGAGCATGAGCGATCGGAAATTTGATTACGCAGCCGGTCATTGCTCCTCAATCTCTCCTTCACAGCCAGCCAAAGAATGAAGGCATGTTTAGGTAATACATAATTGTTCCATACCGGTCTGGACCATCTCTGTTTCTGCCCTTTTGCAGTAAGTACTTCATAGATCCTGCTGGTTATCAATTGACCTGAAACTGTGCAGTTTTTCAGCAAATTATGGGCTGCTTCTATTGATCCTGCCTTAGTAATCAGTTCATCCCTGACTAGCATCAATTGTTTAAGGAAATATGAGTCTAGCTTCCTTACTTTATACTCCCAAGCAGATGAGTCTCTGAAATAGACATGGTGTATCCATTTAATCCACATGGTGTATCCATTTAATCCACATGGTGTCTTTCTTCAAATGAAAGTCCCATAAAAGACTTAGAGAGCAAAGCTTTACTCCAAGTGGAAAGACTTTTAAAATCTAAACCACCCTCCATTTTCCAAGTGTACTGTTTCAGTAGCTCTTGCTGTTGGAATATTGGTACCTGTAATCACAAGTTACTATACGAAAACAATTCTGCAGTAGTGAATAAATGTGCTTCTCATTCACCTTTTTCCTCGCTAATTTTTTTACAACCTAGAATCTGTTAAATAGACTTCTACTAAATAACTGACAATTAAACCATCTGCTCCACGATAGGCACTCTACCCACTAACACATAAAACAAACTACTCCTGAAGACTCGGTAAACAAAAAAACAACTACTGACTTTTTCAAACTAAATAACCAACTACAACATAACGGTTGAAATATGATTTTGAATCAAACTCCAACATCCCCCCTTGATACAAAATCACAGATGCCCAGTAAGTTCCTAAAGTGAATGTGTTTGCCAGGAGGAAGGGGTTTTGTCATCACATCAGCGATTTGTTCTTCAGTTCCACCGTGCTTAAAAATGACTTCTCCATTTGCAACCAAGTCACGAATGAAATGGTATTTGATGTCGATATGCTTTGATCTTCCATGAAAAATTGGATTCTTTGATAGAGCTATGGCAGAGACACTATCACAATAGATCTCTGTTGCCTCCTGCTGTCCTTTTCCAAGTTCATTCAGTAGCCTCCTCATCCATAAGGCTTGACATGCTGCTGCAGCTCCTGCAACATACTCTGCTTCACATGATGAAAGGGCTACTATAGCTTGTTTCTTCAAGCTCCAAGCTACAGCTCCTGTTCCAAGACTGAAACTGTACCCTGAGGTACTTTTTCGATCATCCAAAGCACCGGCCCAATCGCTATCTGAAAAACCAATCAAATTAGAATTTAAAGCCTGTCCATACCAGATGCCATACTTAATCGTGCCTGCAATGTATCTCAGTATTCTCTTGGCTGCTCCCATGTGTTGCTTGCTTGGATTATGCATGAATCGAGATACAAGTCCGACTGCAAACACAATATCTGGTCTGGTGTGTGTTAGGTAGATTAAACCACCCACCAAGCTTCTGAAACTTTTGCCTTCAACACTCCCTGTACCATCATCAAGTTTTAGTCTCTCATTGACATTCATTGGAGTGACTGCACCTTTACAATTCAGCATATTGAACTTCTCCAGCAAATCTGCAGCATATTTTTTCTGTGCAATGAAAATCCCATTAGCCTCTTGCTTAACTTCCATGCTAAGAAAGTATTGCATCTTCCCTAAATCTGTCATTTCGAACTTGTCCATCATTTTAAGTCTGAAATCAGACACAGCACTGTGAGAGGACCCCATGTAAATCATATCATCAACATACAAACATACTATTAACAAATCATATACTCCCCATCTTTTCAAGTATAAAGTTGGCTCATTCTCACTCATTTTAAACCCAATAGCAAGAAAATAAGAGTCAATTTTTGTGTACCATGCTCTAGGAGCCTGCTTTAAGCCATATAAAGCTTTATTTAGCTTGTATACCTTTCCTTCTTCTCCTGCAACAAGAAAACCTTCAGGCTGTTCTACAAACACTTCTTCTTTAAGGTCTCCGTTGAGAAATGCCGATTTGACATCCAATTGATAAACAGGCCATTTTTCTTGAGCTGCAATAGCTAATACAACTCGAATAGTCTCAAATCTTGCAACTGGAGAGAAAGTTTCTTCTACATCTATACCTTCAATTTGGGAGTACCTTTTTGCAACAAGTCTTGCCTTATGTTTCTGAACACTTCCGTCAGCATTATGCTTGGTTTTGAAAATCCACTTTAATCCAATTGCTTTCTTTCCTTCAGGCAGCTCCACAAGTTCCCAGGTGTGGTTTCTTTCAATTGACGCAATCTCTTCCTTCATAGCCATTCTCCATTCCTTGCTCTTTGCTGCTTCTACATACTGCATAGGATCTGAAACAAATAAAGCAAAAGTGCAAGACTCATAAATTTCTTGCAAAGATCTCAAGCGTCTTGGTGGGCTCTCATCACTACTTGAGCTATGAGCTGAAACTGGTGTACTTGAGCTGCTGGTTGAAGTTGGCGTATGTGAGGCTGGTGATGCTTGATTTGGTGAAGTCACTTCTGTGGCTGCTATTTCTTGGCCCTGACCATCCTTTGCTGATTCTTCAATCTGAATTTCCTTAGTTGACTGTTTGCTTTCCCATTTCCATTTTTCTCCTTCACTGAACACGACATTCCTGCTTATAATAATCTTCTTGCTTATTGGATTATACAACCGGTAAGCCTTAGATTGATTACAATAACCAATAAAAATGCACTTAACAGATTTTTCATCAAACTTATTTCTGACATGAGAATTTAACAAAGCATATGCCACACACCCAAATATTTTTAAGTAACTCACGGAAGGTTTTCGTCCATACCATGCTTCAAATGGAGTCTGATATTGCACTGCCCTTGTTGGAGACAAGTTGAGTAGATATACTGCAGTTGTGATAGCTTCAGCCCAAAAATGATTTGGTAACTCCTTCATCTTTAGTAGACTTCTGGCCATTTCAACTACGGTTCGATTCTTCCTCTCTACTATGCCATTTTGCTCAGGCGTATGTGGTGCAGTTAGTTCCCTGTGAATACCACTTTCTTCACAAAATTTGTTGAAGTCAGATGACACAAACTCCCCTCCTCTATCTGTTCTCAGCACTTTGATCTCTGCTCCAGCTTGCTTTTCAACAAGAACTTTAAATTTTTTAAAGCACTCAAAAGCTTCTGACTTATACTTAATGCAATAGACCCAATTCATGCGGCTATAGTCATCAATGAGTAGAAAAAAATACTTACTTCCGCCTAATGATTCTGTGTTCATTGGTCCACACAGGTCTGCATGTACCAATTCTAAGAGTGCAGTAGCTCTCCATGATCTTCCACTTGGAAAAGGCCTTTTGTGTTGCTTCCCATACACGCATCCTTCACAAACTTCCTCAGATGATTCGAGCCGTAGTAACCCATTCACCATCTCATTTTGCTTCAAGAGATTTAGACCATTGTAACTCAAATGCCCATATCTCAAATGCCACAACACAGACACATTGTTAGTTCCTGCCACAAATGCATTTTCTTCTATTTTTGCAATTTCAAGTGGAAACATGAAATTTTCTGTCATGGGAACTTCTGATAAGATAAATTCATTTTTTTTTTCTTTAATCATACAAACTCCTTCATAAAAAATAATGGAATAGCCACTCATCATGAGTTGCCCGACACTTAACAAATTGTGTGCCAATTCAGGAGCAAACAAAACATCACTAATCAATTTTGTCTTACCATGGCTGGTTTTGATAACAATGGTACCTTTTCCTTCCACTTGAATCTTCTTGTTGTTGCCAAGGCGGATTAGTCTCTTTTGCGACTCGTCTAAATCTTTAAACATAGATCGAGTACCTGACATATGATTAGAGCATCCACTGTCCACGAACCAAATGGCTTTTTCTTCTTCTCCATGATCTGCAAGTGCCATGAACAGATACGATTCCTCCTCTTCTTCTTTCTCTTCCTTAGTCTCCTCTGCAAATTCTGCTTGGTTTACTTGGATCCTGCAATTTCTTGCCAAGTGACCAGGTTTGCCACAAGTGTAACATCGCATTTATTCTTCTCCACCCTAGCTTCTGCCTTGTGACCTACTTCTTCCTTGTATTTGACCTCGACCCCTTCCACGGTAAACTCCTCTTCCTCTACCTCTGCTTGCTTACTTCCATTCTTGATTCGGGTTTTCTTTTGCTTGAAATGCTCTCTCTTCTTGAATCTCAGAGGACCTGTTCAACCTGTCTTCATGTGCTTGCAAAGATCCCATTAGTTGATCAACTGAAAGAGTAGACAAATCCTTAGACTCCTCAATTGCAGCCACAACATGATCAAATTTAGGAGTCAAGCTTCTAAGGACCTTAGACACAACCATTTCATCAGTGATTTTCTCTCCATATGATCTCATTTGATTTATTATCATAGTTGTTCGAGAAAGAAATTATTGAACTGCTTCGTTTGGTTGCATAAGAAGAGTTTCAAATTCTTTACGAAGAGATTGCAATCTTACAATGATTACCTTTGATGATCCTTTGAACTCATTTTCCAAGATTGTCCATGCTTCCTTTGCTGTCTCGGCTGCAGAAATCCTCGAGAAAATTCAATCATGAAGCCCTTGCTGTATGAAAAACAGAGCTTTTGCATCTTTCTTCTTGTTTTCACGAACCTTGGTCTCTTCTCCTTCTTCAGAATAACCATCTTGAACCACATCCCAGAGCTCTTGGGATTTGAATAGTGTTCGCATCTTGATTTGCCAAAAATCGTAGTTTTCTCCGTTAAAAACGGGAATCATCGACTGCAGTGATCCCCCTAGCAGCAAAACATGTTCTCCTTTCTTTTCATCTTTCTCAACAGAGTTTACTTTCTCCCCATCATTGTTGGCATTATGCCAATATTCTGATGCATAATGGCCAAAAGGCTTGCAAAACATAGCATTCAATATCTGATTAATCATATTTCTGTCTTGGTTGTCCATCTCTCGTCCATCATTGAGTTCGACTGCGTCCACGTCCACGTCCACCTCCACATCCACGTCTTTGCTGGACATGTAAGCTTTCATTATCGTGACCATTTTGTGTTCTGGCATTTGCTTGAAGTCTGCCACACCTTCTTTATCTACCAAAGCCTCTACCTCTGCTTCTTTGGAAGCTTTCTTTTTGAAATTCATTCTTCATTTCCCTGAATGATGGGTTGGCTTGCAAAACTTGTTTTATTGGTTTTTTTCCACCTCTTGAGGCCAGTCATTGTTCATGAGCTTGGAGTGAGCCCATGAGTTGCTCTATTGACATATCCTCCAAATCTTTTGATTTTAAGATTGTCACAAGTATAAAATCAATTTTTGAACATTTGATCACAAAACTTTCTCCATAAGTCGAACATTAGACAAGTCTTCACCATTTCTTCTCATCTGATGAACAGCTGACAAAGCCTTTTAAAGGTAATTTGTAATTGATTCCATATCCCACTGCTGTAATGACTCAAATTCAGCTCTCAAAAATTGCAGCCAAATTTTCTTCACCTCGTCGACAACGCTGAATGGTTTGTACAAATTTCCCAGGCTTTTTTTTGAAGCTTTTACACAAGCCACCATTTCAAACATAGCTTCATCAATCCCTTAGTAAATTGTTAATAAAGACTTCTTGTTTTTCTTTCTTGATTCCTTGAGCTGTTCCTTTTCTTTTTTATCCATTTGTACTTCTATTTCTGCAGAAGATGGCTCTAAGTAACCATTCTCTATAATTTGGTAAATATCTAGAGAGCCTAATAGAGCTTTCATTTGGATGCACCAAATTTCATAATTTTCTTTGTAAGTCTGGGTATTTGGACTTGAAAAGAACTAGACAAAGCCATCAGCCTTATGACTCTGATACTAGATTTTGTTGGAATATGAACTAATTAGAACAGAGTTCATACTAGAAGAGAATATTCAAAGTCATATTCCCTGATTCATTGATTCAATTTTATCATGTTACAACTATTTAGAAATTTCTGGAATAGATTTCTTGAAATAGTTTTTCACAACTCAATAAATAATATTTAATTCAATTCTATTTTCAAGACAACTCTCAAATTTCAACATTTATATTAGCACACAAGTTTAGTTTTGACAAATGATAATTACTTCTTCCATTTTTTTTAATTATTATGTCTAGATTTCCCATATTTCATATTAGATTATCATGCTTGTTAGTTCTACATTTGCATGGGATCTTTCATTTATTCCTTTCTTCCATCCCCAACCTTCATTTCTCTTACTGTTTTTCTTCTTCTTCCTTTTTTTTCTTTTTTCTTTTGGTTAAATTAGATGTAGCACGGCAAATATTTGACAACAAGCCGACATTGGCTTTGGCTCGAGATGAAAATGGCGACACAGGACTGTATGTACTAGCTCGAATGCCTTCTGCATTTGCTGCCAGAAATCAGCCTGGATTGCGGACAACATTCATCAGCTCTAGTTTGTTATTCTAATCCCTCATATTAATTATGTTCATAAGCCTCATTATCTTTATTCTCAAATAATGTGTTCTTGTACAATCAGGACGAGAACGGGATTTCTTGATATGGGGCCAAAAAATTTTTAGTAAAAATATTGATGCATATCAAATTTGTTGGAATGTTTTATTTGATTAAATGGATAAAACTCTTTTTGAAGGACAACAACCAAAACCAAACAAAAAAAGTTAAAAAAAAAAAGAATAATAACCTTTTATCTAATATTTATTTTTACTGAAATTGAAAAATTTTTTTTAATACTACATTTCACAAAGAAAAATAGTATGTAGAGAGATGAGGGAATAGTAAAATATGAGAAGGTGAAATACGATAAAAATATAGAATGTACAAGGGAGAATGCAAAAAGATGACGAGAGAATTGATTTGTAAAGATAAAAATAGAGAAGAAGTGAATAATAGTGAAGTAAGAAAGTGTGAAAATAATAAAAAGGTGAAGTGTATAGAGGAAAATGAAAAAATGTAATAATTCATGATATGAAGAAAAGGAAATCTTGAGGATTGGGAAAGAGAAATATTTTTGAATTTGTATTGAAAAGGTGTACTTAATTAATTTTTTTTGAAGTACTTGAGACTTTTTATTTAGAAAGGGAGTCACACTATTAATGATGTATTTATTTTTATTAAATATATTAGATATATGTAGACAAAATTCCAAAAGGGAAGGGCATAACAACCCCTAGAACCCCCTAGTTTCATCCCTGTGTGCAATGCTAGGCTTGTAGTCCACTTTAGGAATTGTCTCGTTAGCTTTTAGATTAATAAATAATGCTTAATCAAACAAATGCAAAAGGTACAATACCTTAAATTGTACTACGTACGGGCATCGTTACGCAGTTCTGTGGAAATCTGCCAAACCTGTATTCTTTCTTAAATCTACCAAAAATTATTACCAAAAGATTTAATTTTACCAAAATAGCCTCTCCAACTTTTGCTCCGAACCTTTGGTAGAACATTTACATACAATACTGATGTTAAGTCAACCTTGTAAGACATCAAATAAGAGGTTTTAACTCATTTTTTAAGAGATTTTGGAGATTTGAAGGGCCGGACTTTTCTTCAAAGATGATTGTCCCAACGATGGGATATTGAAGTGTTGTATTGATGTAGCCGTTCTGGTCCTTTGAGAACAGCATATAATATGCATATTCACTTCATCTCAAAAGTTTTTGACAACAAAGTTGAACTGACTTTGTTTTCAAATGTACCTCTATTACGAATTAAATTTCGGGAGCTTTGAGAGACATGCAGCTCTTCATATGTGTGAAACTCGCAGCAGTCACCAGCATAAAATTCTTTAATAGTTCAACATTTCAAAATGGTTTCAAAATGTCACCAGAAATCTCCACAGGAACAGACCCCACCCTCAAAATGATGGAATCTGTTGGCATCCCTCACAATAATTTTTCTATCAAACATCTTCGAGACTAGCTCACTGAGAGAATGGCAATCTCCACAAACCCGCAGGTTCTTTGTGATTCGAATAGGGGTATCCTCAGATGTAGTGAGCAACCCATATGCAATTGCCAACCTGTCACTGTGCCCATGAAGTATCTTAACTTTCTCTTGCTCCTCCAAGTCAAGCAAAACAAATTTGGTTTGAGCCACATAATCTCCCTCGCTCTCCAGTATCTTAGTAATTTGAGACAATTTTTGGTAAATCTCATCAGATTGTGGATGGGATCTGTCCCTTGCAATAAAAGTGTGAACCTTATTCCCAACCTCAATCCAGCTACGTGCAGGTTCTTTCTTCACACACGTTCCCCTTCATCCTCAGTCTCACTTCCAACACATCTTCCCATCTACCTACTACAACAAACACATTACAAACAAGTACATAATTTCCTGGATTTTCTGGATCCAATTCTAGAAGCTTCTGTGCCGCGATTTCTCCTAACTTTTTATTAGAATGGACCCGGCAAGTGCCTAGAAGAGCACACCAGACTGCCGCAGTGGGTTTCATCTGCATGCTTGTCACAAACTGGAATGCTTCTTCCAAGTGATTTGCACGACCAAAAAGATCAACCAGACAGGTATAGTGTTCTGGCCAAGGCTCCAACTGATATTTACTTTTCATCACCTCAAATAATCTTCTACCTTCATTAACCAGACCCGAATGGCTACAAGTATAAAGAAGTGCCAAGAAGGTAACATGATCAGGAACCAGATTTTCATTCTCCATCCGTTTGTGCAAATCAATAGCTGCTCTACCGTTGCCATGCATCCCATACGCACTGATCATACTAGTCCATAGAACTAAATCTTTGTATCTGGTACAATTAAATACCTTGAATGAGTTCTCTATAGTCCCACAATGAGCATACATATCCACAAGAGAGCTTGCTATGGAGCCTTCTAAAATGAAGCCGTTCCTAACTAAGAACCCGTGAATCTCTTTTCCCTTCCTCATAGCAGATAAACTTGTAGCAGCAGAGAGTAAGCTCATTAGTGCTACAGAGTCTGCTTCAATGCTTGTTTCTTTTGCAGAAAGGAAAAGGTCAAGAGCCTTATTTGCAAGACCATTGTGAGCATAACAATTTATCATGCTAGTCACCAGTACCCAATATCTTTAACTTCTATCGATTTAAAGACCTTAGTTGCATAATCTACATTTCCATAATGTCCATAAACATCCACAACTGTGTTCTGCAGCACAAGATCAGATAATCCTCTTCTCACAAGGTGGCCGTGAATTTCT
Organism: Pouteria glomerata; assembly: GCA_035590655.1. NCBI lineage: Eukaryota > Viridiplantae > Streptophyta > Magnoliopsida > Ericales > Sapotaceae > Pouteria > Pouteria glomerata. Next base: position 1,693,579 of record JAVXUM010000013.1, on the reverse strand, counting down.
TTTACAAGGGAAATGCAATTCAACCCACTAGAAGCTTGCAGGATGCTTCCAATCATCATTGCGTCAATACCAATGCTTTCCATTTGTGCTTCACGGAACAACTCCAAGGCTCTCAAATGACAACTATTATGAGCATGGCCAGCAATGACTGTTGTCCAAGAAATGATGTCTTTATAGGGTAACCTATGAAAAACAGAATCCATATATTTCATCCTAGAACACTTCCCATACAGATCTATGAGTGTGTTTCCAACGTGTAAATCAGAATCCAATCCACTTTTTATGGCATAAGCATGAATTTCCATCCCACAAAACAGATATCCCAATCTAGCAGAGGCAGCAACCAGACTTACAACCGAACCCTGGTCAGGTTTTTGACCAGCTTCCTGCATCTCATGACAGAACTGCAGAGCTTCATTGTAAAGACCATTTTGAACAAAACCTGATAGCATTGAATTCCATGATATATTATCCACCTCGTTCATGTCATCAAAAATTCTTACAGCTTCACCAACTTTACCACATCTTGTGTACATAACAAGCAAGGCATTAGCCACATATACATCAAGATGGTGACTATATTTCATAATAGTAGCATGAATCTGCATGCCAAGTTTTCCAAATGATGCATCATCACAAGCTTGAAGCACAGAAACAAAAGTATACGTGCTTGGGCTGAGACCAGCTTTCTGCATTTCCATAAAAATCCTCAAGGCTTCCAATGACAGCCCATTGGCAGAGTAAGCTGAAATTATTGAATTCCATGATACAACATCCTCTCTTTCACTCATTCTCTCAAACAACAGCATTGCCAAATGGAGAGCATCACAATTTGCATAAATACTCACCAGAGAATTGACAACAAACACGTTAGAAACAAAGCCAAGTTTGATTGCGAGACCATGAATTTCAGTCCCCGCGTGAAGATTTTTAAGCTCCCCGCATGCTTTAAGCACACAAGGGAAAGTACAAGCATCTAGAGATATTCCAGAAACACGCATAATTCTATATAATTCAAATGCTCCAAAAGGTTCACCATTTGTGACATAAGCACCAATCATGGCATTCCATGTGAAAATAGTTCTTTCCCACATTCTATCAAACACCTCCTTGGCATTCAGAAGACACCCACACTTCCCATACATAAACAATAGCTTAGTACCCACAAAGACTGAATCGTCTATAGCATTTGATTTCACGATATGGGCATGTATTTGTTGGCCTTCCGGTAAAAGCTTCTTGCTTGCACAGAACTCAAGGACTAATGCATAAGCTTCATCTAAGCAAAACTGTGGTGGGTTACGCCCCGTGAAGGAATTACTAAGTGATAGGAAAGCTTCTTTAAGATTTCCTTGCCGGCAAATATCTTTCAAATTAGGGGTTTTAACCGATTTTTGAGAGATTTTGGAGATTTCAAGGGCTGGACTTCTCTTCAAAGATGAGTGTCCCAACAATGGGAAATTGAAGTGTTGTATCGATGTAGCCATTCTGGTCCCTTTAGAACAGAAAATAATCTTAGAAATGGGAGGAATTTTGAAAACAAAATGCGGTGATGTTGTCCTTCCAACAAGAAATATTAAATTAGAAGCGTTGTCCTTCACAAATCCGTTGTCGTCCAGCGGTTAGGATATCTGGCTTTCACCCAGGAGACCCGGGTTCGATTCCCGGCAACGGAAAGTTTTTTAAGGTGCTCCTTCTTTACCATTTTTGAAAAAAGAGATAAAATATAATAAATATTATGTTAAACTGCAATTAGATGTGTAAAATTATAAAAATTGTAAGTTTAGTTAATTACGAAATACTATTACCTAAACATCTGTATTTTTTATTTTATTAGATAATAATAATATACAAGTGTTTTTGTCTTAAAAGAAAAGAAATGACATAATTTATTTAGTGTTAAACAAAAAATATTAAATTTCATAAATACGAATTATAAAATTATAAAACTCAAAATTTACACTCTGTTATACAAAGCACGAGACACTAATTTTTATAAATTTATATAACTCTAAACACACTCAAAATACAAAGATAAAAATACAATTTATTATATTAAACAACAGTAAGTGTTTATGTCAAGCATGGAATGACATAAAATAAGGTAATAATATTTTTGAGTTAAAAAGCTTACCCATCAAAAAAAAAAAAAGTAGTTTTGAGTTTGGTTACTATTTAAAAAATCTATTTAGCTACATTGTCTATGATTTAATTATTATTAAAATTATAATTTAAAGAACATGCATGCCAAAGCAATTATGAGCCTAGGAGCGCTGGCAGTAATACAAATGATCTTTTAATAACTATAATCATTAGTAGAAAATAATCCTAACAGAAACGAATTAAAAAAAAAAAAATACATGTAACCACCAAAACTAGTTTGTAAAGTTTTTTTGAATTTGAGTTGTAAGAGTGACATTTCGAACGTCCACTACCTAACCTTTTCCCCCTCAGGTTCCCAGGGTTATAGCCAACCATGATTAACAAATACAAACCTGCCAAGATAAATAAATCAACAGTACCGCACTGCATCCACACAAGAGTTCCCTACTTTTTACGTATTACATAAAAAGAAAAAGCAACTAAACATTTTGAAACATTCAAAAATGATCAGTTATTTCTTCTGTCCTAAGAGAGGTTAGACCAGGGACATTGCCAGCACAGAAAAATTTTGCCATTTAAGAGATAAGTAACGTATAATTCACAACAAGAAACCGGCAGCGGTTGCCAAATGCATGCCCCTCCCCCCAAAA
>JAVXUM010000013.1:1670016-1681583 GCA_035590655.1 Pouteria glomerata | reverse complement strand
CAGCAAGAGAGAGAGAGAGAGAGAGAGAGAGAAAGAGCTAGTGGAAAGAAATAGGAGAAGGGGGAGAACAAACCTAACACATGAAAAATAAAGATCGACACAACTTTCAAGAAATTCTGCCCGTCTGCAAACAGCAGAGAAAGGGGGACACATTTTTGCCAGATCAACCATGAATCTAAGGACCGAAGTTGCAGCAGCAGGAGCTGATGCCTCTCCACCCATTAAGCGTGCTGCATATGTCTTATGCATTAGAGCTTCACCCTGAAGCTCACCAGCCATATCTGCATTATCTTCTGCAAGTTCTGCCACTAGACCAGCAACCTGAGAAAGATTGCCAGTTTGGTGGGCAAGCGTCAACTGTATGCACAACCTATCAAATGTAGCCTTAGCCATAGCTATCACAGAATCCAACAGTTCCACAAATTTCAGTTCTCCATATTTTCCATCACTTGGCATGAGAGCATGGAAATCGAGCATGCGAACTTCAGGTAGTCTTGGATAGACAGGCTTTCCAAAAATCAGACAAAAAAGAATATAGTATATATCAGGGGAATCATAGAAACTTGGAAGCACCCGAGCCAAACCTTGATAACCTCCACTGGTACGAAATTTAAGAGTAAATGTAGGAGAAGAGACAAGACACACCCCAAGCAAAGTCATGATCCATCTCATGCTTGTAGGATGAACAGATTCATCAAGAAAATAAGTAACCAATTTGGATGAAACAATCTTATGCCATTGTTCGAGCAGCTCTTCTGACTTTATTGTTACTTGTAAATCAATCAGCATCTCAAGCAACATATTTCTTACAATAACATGTTTCCCCATCGATTCTCGCATATTTTGATTCCGTGATGTCAGTTCAGGTGGATCAAATGTCATGATCACAAACCTAACCACATGTTCGAGTTCCGAAGCCAGAAAGCCATCCTCCAAAATGACCCCTAGCAATACAACCAATTTTTCCAAAACAGGGACCTCCACATCACCCCTCTGCAGAGTTACTAGTAAATGCTGGACAAGGTTAATTCGCCGCAGAACAGTAAGGTTATGATTCCTATACCAGTGCATAGAGACTAAATGCTCAAGAAAGCCCAGTAGTGCAATCTGAATAGAAACTGGGGCTGTTACCCATAGGGTCCAGTCCAACAAGACATGCTCAACCATATCTGCATTTGACAGGACAATGCAATTAGATGTTTCAGCCGGCATATCAACATTTTCAAGCTCAGAAATATGACTAAACGAATCTTTGTTTGCAGAAAAATCATCCATATCTCCATGAGATCCAACTGAAGAGAACTCATCACGCAACTTCGACAAACTAAGATCCTCAAAGCTGGTTTCATGAATATTTGTAGAATGTGACAGATTAATCTGATTATTTTCCAGCTTCTTTGGTTCAGAAAAAGAAGCCTCGCATGCAGCTATCTGGAAAAAGATCTCAAGTGATGGCATATCAAACAATGACATTCTGCGATGCAGAAACAAAGCTAGTAAATGATAGCCTCTACATTTTTGCATATCTCTGACATTCTGTGGATTTTGGTGAAGTGCACATGCAAGTAATGTGAGGGCCATATGTAGCATATCTCTGGTTTCAGCAGCTTCAACAAGGGCGAGGACAACTGCCATCCCACCAACAGGGCGTATGCTATCACCAATCACATATTGCCTACAGATGTAGCTATCCCCGTGAAGACGTCCAAAACGTGGTATACCTGAGAGACCGAACATAAGGTAAGTTGAAAAACAAAATAAAATAAAAATCTAACAATGTTTTATAAAATAAAAGAAGAAGCTCACAAGTCAACGTGAAAACTTTAAGGAAAAGTGGAGGATAAAATTGTAAGAAAAACATGACACATCATATCTTTATAAATTAAAATCCCACAAGCCAAAACAAAACATCGACAGATTTAATTACACACCCCCAATCGGAGAAGCAGCCGCTGACAGTGGATCAACAAGATTGAGCATAGAAAAGGTTCCAGTTGCTCGAAAAGCTTCTGTGCACGTTCCATCAAATGCAAATATAAGCTTCTTTCCGGATAACTGCAAGGAGAGGTTCCCTAGTCTATCCAAATCCCAAACGATTCCGCTGCAATCTGCCTTAGAGCTCCCTTGCTTGTTAGCACTTTCAGATCTATGTGTGTGAGAAGCTAAAGGCAAGTCCGTATCTAATGAATCTAATATGGCCATATTGCCCCCACCGCAAGCCTGATAAGGAACAAATTGCAAAAGATCTGTGTCTTGGAAGAGACCCCTATATCCTCTACCAAGAATGTACATGAAACAAATGGAACCCGATGTAAGCACCTCTTCAAAAAGATAACAACATCGAAGTTTCCACAACAAGTCACTAGTCCTTGCACTAGTAGCTGGTGTACCAATAGTAACCTGCAAAGGTCTCCCAAATGGAGAAGGAGAATATCCTAGTTTTCCAGTGTGTCTTAGCTTTCCATTAAGATACACATACGCAACACTAGCTTGGAATAGTCCAGCCAAAGCATTTGGTTTGCTGTGAACAACTGCAAGGTGATGCCACCGGCCTTCTTCCAGATCTAACCCTGAAAATGACAAGGAGGAAGAGCTGCTAGTTGCAAGGGTCAGAACACCATCTTCTCGAAGATAGAGTTCTGCATATAAGCTGTTCACACTGTCAGCTGCACCAACAGAAAAGATCCGGAGCACCTGTGCCCCATTGTGCAGCCCACTAGCAAAGTTCCACTTTTTGGAAGAACCAAATTTAGAAGTTTCAGACTCCTTCGTTTGTGATTTCAGGAAATTCTGGAATTGAAACCAACAAACAAAAGAATAACCAGCAGCAGGAGGCCATGACCTTTCCCCCAACGACACTTGTATGGAAGCATGCCCCACCTTACTCATGTCCATCTCCACAAATGGTGCCAGGGAAACATTCTCTGAAGCCATGTCTTCCATCACAATTAACTTTTCCATCATATCAACAATACCACAACCTGAATCTGTTAGTCTCATTTGTAAGATATATCGGATAAGCACTCTGACTTCTGATGCTGACAACCTGTTACAAACAATGCAAACATATTTGTGAAAAATATTGAATAGAAATAACAATTGCTAGATTTGGCTATAGTCCTTACCTATAAGCCCCAAGGACTTCCACAATCTTCAAAGCATGGGAAACTAATGGTGATGAGCCTGAAAGGAAGGGGTATATTGTCTCCAGAAGAAGTTCCACACAACCTACCCACATGAAGTGGCAAAGAATAAGAAAACTATTCTGCAATATAAGGGAAACAAAATAGAGGTAAAATAACTGTTCCGCACCTATAGAAGTGAGATTTTCCAGATTGAAGGAGCCAGCGTGAGCAAGCTTCTCAATTAGCTTCAGCACTTCTAACTGCACCTTGGGGGTAAAGAGCAATAATGAACGTATGAGCACTCTTATGGCACCAGCATTATACACCCTTTCATTATCAGGAATGAAAGAACCTGATTGAGTCATTGGAAGAAAACCAGCTGGAACAGTTTCAACATCAGATGATGACACAGTTTCTGTTGTCAAGAATGGTGGAAGAACAAGTTCAAGAGCAAGTTCTAACAATAACTGTATGACTTGCCTTTCATGCTCCACACAAATCAAACCAGAATCAGTAAGAATATCATAAAAAGTTTGCGATGATATGATCATGTGCAACTTTGTCCTATTAACAGCATTATCACAGACCCCAGCAGTCACTGCACGCAGTAGATACGTAAATTCCTTAATGTAAACCATTAAAGAAGAATGGTTCATGTGCTCTTCTTCGCTCTGAAAGCCATGGAGTGTGGTTAGCAGAAGAGAAAACCCAGTGGCTTCACCAAAGACCTTTTGAGCTGAATTGTTAACTCCTAGGATGCGCCACATTGTTCCAAAAATGTCGCATTTTGCATCGCTTAGGAGTCGGTACTGAGATCCCGAAGCACTTGTAACCATCCCACTTTTTAGCACTTCAAGAAGCAGACCTAATTCTTCTGAATGAACCTGATAAGCGAAGAATCAATTGACCATTTAGCACTATGAAGAACAAATAACTAATAGACAAGCATGCTTACGTGTATGAGCACACAATTCAAACAAGTCATGATCTTGTAAGTTCCAAACGCTGAACTTGGGTCAAATAGTTTGCAGAAAAAAATAAAATACAAAACTACACAGAGAAGGAGACATCATTAAATCCCATAAGCAGCATAATAGCGGTAGAAAGCAACAAACCTGTGTAACATCTTCAATAATTAAACATGACAAAACCCGGAGGACCCCTGAACGATGAATATTAGATGCCAAAAAAGGGAGAACAATGGTCACACCATTAGCTGCCCGGAATGCTGCTTGATTAGCATCTGCTCTCTTTAATAAGGAAACCATACAATCCCATGCAATCGCAATTGTATCCTCAACTTCAAAAAGAGGAAACTTCCCAGAACCAGATTGCAATAGCTTGGGCGAAGAAAGAATTGTGTCCTTACTGTCCAAGTGTTTTTTGAAGCTGCTAGAGCTGGATTTTCTCTCCAGTTGATTAGAATCATTACTGGGTCGATCTGATCCTAAAAGAAACTTGTGTTGCTTCAGATCGTCTAACAGAACCTCGAGCATACCAACTTCCCGCAGGACTTTCTTGTACTGTTGATCGAAGGACAGCAGTTTTACAAAGAAAGAAAGAATAGTGAGTTTGAGTTCTGATGTTATTGGTTGCTGCAACAAGCAGCAAAGAGAAAGCAATTCTTGGTCAGGTATGCAATTCACAACAGTTACTGCATACTCAAGAATTTTCAATATTATCTCGTGAAAAGATGGTGGGAAGCCACCCATATTTAGAATCAACAGTGGAACCGTCCTTAGCTGCTGACACAGCTTGTAGTTTTCAAGGTGACTTGAAAATATTTTAAACATTCTATTTAGAACCTCTTCCTGGAGTTCTCTGCATTCAGCTTTGAGAAAAATGTCCTGCAACATCTGAACAGCTTCCAGGTCCTTTACTTTGCCATTACCTTTTTCCCAAACATCATCAGCAATCCATTCAGAAGAAGATGTATGACTTCTGCTGTGGCCACTAGGCTTGCCATGAGAATTCTTTGAAGCTCTGGGCCCAGATCCTGCATGATCAGCAGGACCTGTTTGAGATAAATTAACAAGAACATCAAGTAGCCTAGAAAGTGCTGGTGACATATTTTGTGCAGAGGTCTCCCCTCCATTTTCTCTTGAATCCTTCCTTCTGACATCAGTAGTACATGAACTATCCAAAGCAGAAGTTTGATCAGAGAAAGAATCAGCATTTACAGCTTGAACGCCTGGGAGTTTTGAAAGAATTAATGCAAATTGCACAAGAAAGTGATAGCCATGGGCATTACGGATATCCTCCCTTAAGCAGACGCCACCAGCTTCTACAAAGAAATTGTCACAAATCAGCCTAATTAAAATTTTTTTGAAACATAACCAAACAACAAAGGTTAAAAGAGTATCCCTGTCCAAACTGCAGGAGTTCGAAATTCCAGAATCGCTAGATTATCAATGCTCACAGCATAAATATTATCGTGTATTCAAAGAGTTAAAAACAACAAAGAGAAGTCCGCACCAACAAGTAGCTTTAAGAAAGTCTAGAAGGGATTAATAAGCCATTTACCAGGTCTGTATGATAATTCCACACATTCAAGTAGCAAGTCCACAATGCCCATGGTATAGGCAGGGTCACCACAATCAGGATTGAAATCCTTAACAGCCATCAGAAGTACTTTTATCTGCAATCAAAAAAATAAATAAATAAATAATACGAGATCAGTAATTATTTCTAATTTTAGAAATGAATAAAGGAAAAGGAATCATGTAGCTGACCCCAACTACTTTGAGACAAAGGCTTTGCTAAGTTAACTTATTAAAAATGATTTTGAATATCAAAAACAGAATATCATTAAACTTGTGCATATCTAATTACCGTAAATGGAAACTGAAGAATTAGAATGAAGGATTTGTGCTTTCAAGTTGTGACATTCCACGTGGAAAAGCCACATCTAAATGTGGGTGCACTTATGACACTAGTAGAACATATAAATTATCCATTTAAGAGTCACCTCCTCAAGTCACTTACCAGGAAGAGGAGGAGTGGTAACAACCTAAACGAAAACCAAAACTTTAATTGATTGATTCACGGCATTTACTGAGTTATAAGCTTAATTTGTCATCACTATCGGAGCTAAAAGTTGTAACAAATTTGATAAATACATTAAAAATCACAAGTGGAATAAAACAAGGATTCTAAAAGTAGGATCACAAGATCCCATTATTAAATACATGATCCTACTATTAAGTGAAAATAAACCGATATAAATAATAAAGCTATCCTTTTCCTTAACAGCTTATACTTTTAGGATGGTGGCTATTAATCTAACACGGTGTCAGAACAAGCAAAGATCCTGAGTTCAAACCTCACTGCCATCTAGGAAAAAGTCTTAGTCATAAGTGTTTTGCCACTTCCAAAAAGTTAGTCTAGCTACATGTGACGGGATTTGTTTAGGGAAAATCAACCAATATAAATAAAATTGCCCCCTTCCAAACAGCCTAAACTTTTAGGTAAGATGGTGTCTTAACACTCTAATTCCTATAATCTAGGCCGGATCTTACTACAATTCCACTCTGCAACAATCTTAACGGGATCAAGAACAATTTTTAATTTTTGGCTCAACACCTATGATGTACTTCAGAAAAAGAGACCATTCATATTGGTTGATTTCTCCTAATTAGTGTGTGCTGTGTAAAAAAGAGAGTGAAACAACTAATCATTTCTTTCTACACTGTCCAATTGCGAGTCATTATGGTACAAGTTATTTGCGTTGGTGGACATGCCTTGGGTTCCCCATGCTTCATGTGAATCCATTGAATTTTGGAGACTTGGTTGCAATAAAAAAAAAAGTCTTTGGAGGGCTACAATGGCTGCTATTTTTTGAGTAATTTAGAAGGAAAGGAACTCTAGGGTGTTTGAAGACAAGAGTGAAGATGTATTGGGATTGTGGGACAAGATTAGGTTTTTTGCTCCATGTTGGGTAATATATTGCCGGAAGTTGCATCATCCTCCATTTTCGTGGAGATTGGCTAACAGTTCCCAACACCATTGTATCTTAATTTCTAGTAAGGGGACTGCTTGTCCTCTTCTTTGGATCTTTTTATCATTATTTAATAAAATTTCTGTTGTCAATATATGTGTGTATGTGTATATATATATCTGGCAATTCAATAGCAGTTTTAACAATTATGATTTTATGCGAAGAACACAGTATGTCTTAATAAACACTTAGGCGGTGTTTGTTTGCTGGAGAACGAGGTGGGATAGGACCTTTAATCCATGGGCCCCACATTTATCCAGTGTTTGCCGCGTCTCTTGGAACGCCGGATGAGCAAGCCTGTTGGATGAGTTATCCAACAAAACGCCGGATGTGTTATCTCACAAGAGTGGTGGGATTATTAACCCCCCACCTCCGGATTTGTTTTCCGCTAAGATCTAAAAGTTCAAAATTATTTTCTTTCACACCACATATCACATCATATCTTTTATCTCACTTTATATTCCACCAACCAAACATCAAAAAAATAATCCCACATAAAAAACTAATACCATATTATATCCAATCCCATATATTATCCTATAATATTACTTATCCCCTATCATCCAATCCCCCGAAACAAACACAGCCTTAAAGAACACTCAGAGAATTGTGACAAGGTCGACTAATGTTTGGACAAAAGACAAACCAGATTTCACACGGAAAAGGGCAAAACAGTCAAAGATGAGTCATGGCACCAGGAACAGTAAGGCAGATATAACCCAGATCATAGGCCCAACCTATTTATGCATATTTTCATATTGAAAACATGTGTTATAAGTGACAGTTCAGGGGAATCATCCACAGTTAACTTGGACTCAAGGCCAGCCAAGCCACTCATAACTTACGTACAAGAACCAAGCTGCAGAACTAAAATGTGGAAAACCAAATAAAGAGCATGCCAGTTATGGGCATTAAAGCTCACCATTTTCTATCTACTACAGGAGATACAACTGGACAATCAACACCAGACTTAAGAGTCTTCGGTTGGTTTACAGAATTTGGTCCGTACACTAATAAGAATTAATTTATGTTTGTTACTGTCATTTGTTTTTGCATCATATACGTAATACAGTTAAGTAACTACCCTTGAATTTCACTTTCTGGTTGGGACTAAGCAGTAGATTCTTCTTAGTATTGACATAATTGGCAAGCCAATGGACTTGTATGCTTTTGAAAACACACCAAGTGACCCAGCAGAGTTTGATGTGCCCCATCCCATACTGATCAATGTTAGCAGAAACGTAACGTGCGGGTGCTATGTATAGACATATCAAATCAAAAAAGCACGAAAAGGAATAAGACTCTTTTGATAAAACGTTCCAACCTGCATGCTAATTTAAAGTGACCAATTTATTTCAATCATAACAATTGAGTAAAATCCATATGTTATGACATACCAGTTGATGCTTGCGTATATACTTGGCTGTGCTGCCATTGTCATTAACCAGAAGAAGACCGAGTATCTGGAACAAGGAAAAACTTTAACAATCAGGCCATTAGCTGCTTTGAAATTCAGCATGCAGATTTAACTGATTTAAGATTTTCTCCAGCCTCCATCTCTCCACATCCAGCTCAGCACATGATTAAATGTTTACCTGCATTGCATGTCTATGAAGCTGGATGGTGTGCAATGGGATGAGACCTTCCTTATATTGAGAGAAAACGAGTAGAGATCCATTTGCAACCATCTGAAAGAGTAACTGAAGTGAATTATCCTCAATCAAACTCTGTGCAGCTGAAGGATGGCTAGCCAATGCTTTCATAATATGCACAACGCTTCCTTCTACCTGCACGAAAGAAGAACAATTTTAAATAAATTCTGAGAAATGATATATTTTAACTACTCAATCAAACAACCACAAAAGCAACTAGCTGCCAATAAACCCTTTCAGATTATAAGCACGGCTTAACCACAATTGCCTCAGGAACATGTTGGAATAGTAATCTGCTTAGACATACTGAGTCTAAGGCATCAACGTACAATAGGCCAAATATATAAGTTAAATGTCAAATGAATCCTAATGGAACTTACTTCATCTTAGCCTACCAAACAATGAAAATTTCAGCAATAACTAATTAGCCCATGAAAACACCACACGAAATATAGAGTAAGCCAAGCCTGTCAATCCACAGAAGAACATTGATATTACTAGTCCCAGTTCTTGATGACTCAACTACGTTGGACCTTTAGCACTTTCATCGGAGGATGTTTCCTAGAAGTCCATCACTGCCTGACTAATGAAAATAGAGCAGTATATGCCTTTCCAATGTATGAAAAACAAAACGCCCTCAAATACCAGCCGAAGAAAATCAAACAGAGGTCCTTCACCATGACTTCTTCCAGAAAGTATCGATGCTCAGGCTTTTTTCTTTTTCTGTTTCTTTTTTTTTTTATTCTTTTTTGAAAAGAATTGTATTAAAATGGCATCAAGGGAATACCTCCCCTATACAAAACGATGACTTGATTCTCGTAATCAAACTAGGGTATATCCATATGCTCAACAAAAAGCAAGAAACTATAAGCTTCTGGATCTATTCCGCCAGATGCTCAGACTTTTATTGCGAATAATTCCTTATTTCTCCCATTCACGTCCAACAACGCCAACTTAACACCATCCCATATGATAAGGCTTGTCTTTTTCACCTCCAACACCCAAGAACTTGCTCTCCGCAGGAAAAAATAGATAGATTTGACAAGTCCATTTATTACCAACCATGTTAAGGAGTCCAAAAAGAAATGAAAGCAGCGTGATTCTCATCTAAATAATAGATGGATTAATACACTTTCTACAATGTGTGCATTTTATTCAGAAGGGAATTGTAGGGGTTTAATTTTTTTATAAGTATTCACCTCACTAAGGTTTGATGTCCCACCAAGGCTTTAACCTTGGGAAGGACCACCCGAACCCGAATAATCTGTCAAACCATTGGGTTGACAAAATTGGAAACTTCAACTAAGTAATGCTTAGAAAAGCCTCCTGCCTCCCCATGCCATTTTCTTCTTATTCTTTGCAAAGTTATCCACTCTATGGAAGGTAGCATATTTCAATTAGAGGTTAACATTCTACAAAAGATACAAAGTTTGTTGCTTCATGCCAGTGACATACTCAAAATATACCAGGGTAGTAGGTTTCCAGCGAATAACCCATATGGCTTCACCAAAAAGGATAACGAGTAAAGCAGGTAAGGTCACAACCCTACATAGCCAGCAACTCCTTCCTAGACCAACACCAGCACTAACGCTGTGCCATTGTTACATGATTTAACTAATTGGAAACAAATATTGCATATTTGAGACCATTAATATCCTTATTTCCAAGTAATCCCAATGTTAATTATGCTTAGTGAGATTGGTATTTGTGTAATTGATGATTCTTAACTTGTTGCAGGTAGGTTGGGCTGATTTTGGGCGATTCATGCGTATAAGAGTTGTTCTAAATGTTTGGGGGCGGCTTAGGATGGAAATAGAGTATTCTTGCTTTTGAGCACCCCTTGGGAAGCAACCTAGAGAAGCTAGAAAAAGCTTGCATAAAAAATTTAGATTATGTTTTTTCCGCCACCTGAAGCAACCCCAGATCAAAGAAATAGAAAACCACATTGTTTTTGGTGCCATCAGGGGCAGGCTTTGTGAATTCTGACCTTAATAAGTTTTAAATGAATTCCAAGAGTTTTTAAAGCAAATGAAGGGCCATTCCAAGTGGTTGACACAATTTTTTTTTTTTTGGGAACCAGAAATGGTTACCTCAATTGTCAATATAATAAAACAGCATATGATGCCTATAGTTATAAGGAGAAAAGGTTTATGAGAATTATGTAGCCTTTATTCTTCTTCTTCTTCCATATTCTCTCCTATCCTTCTCCAACTTTTTTTTTTTCCGGGAGGGGGGGGGCCGAATTTCTATGGCTTGTAACTAAATTGTTGGGATCATAAAAAACTATTCAAGTGGTTTCATTGCCATATAAATTGGTCCTGAAGACCCTTAGCTAGGTAGAGGCTATAAATAGCCATGGATTTCCATCTAAACATTTTCAAGAAAATATAATAAAAAAATTCCGCATTTCTAGCTATGTTCTTCATTTCTTTTAAGTTTATCATGTAAGAGTGGCCATGGGGTTCTAATATCCTAGGCTTAGGACCAAATATCGAATGGCAAGGTTGTAAGATGATGAATAAGAGGTAGAAATTATGTTTATATTCTTTTATTTTATGTTTATGCTTATGAATTAATTTGCTACTTAAGGGACGTGTGAACATCTTGAAAGATGTTTATTCTTCTACCATTCACAAGAACATCTTTTTGGCATGTTAGAAGTTTATATTCTTCTACCATTCACAAGAACATCTTTTTGGCATGTTAGAAGTTTATAACCTCTTCACCACCAACGACTTTCTCATCTGTAGAGCAAAACTCATTAATGGATTTCCCTTTCCCCTCTAAAGTGGA
>JAVXUM010000013.1:1532496-1545508 GCA_035590655.1 Pouteria glomerata | reverse complement strand
GATGAAGCCTATACATTCTGGAATTTCGCTTCAAACCAAAGATGACTTGCTTAGCTGCATTTGTTGGGAATCATCTCCGGGGCATCCCTTGTCGCGTAGAAGGACAGATAGATTCCGATTCGACCTAAGTCAGAGGGCCTTTGATCAATTAGAGAGGCCGGATCCTCCTTAAACAAATGGTTCTCATTTGCAGATCGTGGTTACGAAGAAGCGGCTTTCTCTCGCCCTATCTCTTCAATCCCGCTCCGATTGAAAGAATCCAATTTTGATCCATAAAAAGGTAGAACTATCGTGAGCCGAGGAGTAAAGAATTCAACTTTGCCAGCCCTTGGCCTTCCGCATCTGGACAGGCCAATGATGGATTCGAACCTTTGACTGCTAGATCCAAGGTGGGTCGTTCTAAGCCTGGTGCTTTCTTTTCTTCGAAGCCAGTCGTGCCTAAGGGGAACGATCTTCTCTTTGCCGTTAAGTCGGCAGCTAGGCTAGTTGTTTAATACGCGACATAGGAGAAAGAAAGATGAGTTTTTGAGCTAAAGGGAGGTCGGTTATCTTATTCGCAAGAAAGTGGGGATCAAAAACGAACCAGCAAAGTGCAACTTACAGATCTGAAACCCTAAGTATGCTATGCTTTAGAGAGAGAACACGAAGAAGAGAGAAATGAGGGGTAGTTGAAAGAGAAAATAATTTTAAATAAGAAAGAGGATGATAAATTTGGTATATTGAAAAATAATATTAGCTGACATCATCGGGGTCGAAGGTTAGTAACATTTGAAAATAAGGAGTATTTGTTAATTTCAAATGTTAAAGTACTAGATGTAATTACACAAATGTTGAGGAGCTCTAGATGTAATTTTTTCTTTTGTTAACTTATTTCCTTAAATCTAATGTTGGTAAGCTTGAAATTGTCCGGCGGTAATACTGAGCATCTCTCGTATCGCAGCTCAGGGAATGCTTCCCCCAGATAATGACAATGCTCTGAAAACTCTATAAATAAAAACAAAACGTGTTTATTTGTTTAAATTGCTCTACGCTTTCAAATTCAATTCCATTGAAGGGTTGCACTGCAATTTCAATAATATTTCGACATTTGTACCCCAGCGACTGTATCCGAAAATAATTTTTAAAAAATATGAATGGCGCTCCGTTCTGCATTTTTGCTACTACTCCACAAACAAGAATCAAATCATAGTTTTTTGGGAGTTGGACTATGAAAAGGAGCATATACCACATTTAATTTTCACGCTGCTTCTTCTTCTTCTTCCGTTCTGCAGCGATTGAGACCAATCTGGAAACACCCCTTGTCCAGATTTGATATTCTCTTTGGTTCTTGCATTCAAACTCTATGACTCCCCGCGTCGCTGTCTTCAACCCAAAGTATCGACGCTGCTCTCCATCCTCGAACAAGTGCCTCCCTGGCCACGACGCTACGTCTCTGCACACCTCCAATACCTCGTCTGCAATTCCACACACATTACCGGGAAAAAACAAATAAATAAAAATGAAAATTACACAACTATTTTAACAACTTCTTCACTCATACTTGGTAGCTTAGTTTGGGATAAAAATGAAAATTACACAACTATTTTAACAACTTCTTCACTCATACTTGGTAGCTTAGTTTGGGAAAGAAGAAAAAAAAAAGGTTGGATAATTTTTGTGTTTGAAAAGAGAAAAAAAAAAATTAAATTTTTAGTGGCTAGTTTTCTAGTTATTTATTAATTTGATACTTTTGTTTAAAAAAAGTTTAAAATATAAGAAGATAAATTTAATCATTTAAAAAAAAAGTGAATACCAAGAGTTGAAAAGTTAATAAGTTTTCCAAACAGAGCCTAAATTAACAATTAAAATCAGGCGGAGCAGTTCAATTATAATACTGTTGTTTTTCAGATATCAATTTCATTACTTCTACTCTTTTTGGTGATGGTTGCTGCAACGTGTTTGCTCTTCATCTTCAGCATAACCTGCAATTCACACAAATACACCAATGGTGAATAATATTCAAATTTAGAAAATGACAGGTTATTTTGATACTCCTTTTGTTAGAACAACGATTATACCCCACCTGCCCTGTTCGATTAATATACACGGATACAATCTTCCAGTGAAGATCACCTGCAACACCAGAACATACATATATGGCATGTGTCATTGCTTTGCTACAACCGAGAACTGGAATATTGAAGAGACAACTATTCTTCTTCTGCAAGTATGGTCTTATTCGGTACTGGTTATACTAATATATATATATATATATGACCTTTTCGGGTGCGCTTGAGGAGCTCAGTGCCCCTTGCTAGGAGCTCTTGATTGCAAGCATCCAGGAAATTCTCTTCAAGGGCAAGTTCTTCACTATAGTTGCCATTACTACTATCTTTATTTACATTAGTGCCACTCATCCCCGTTGCTATCCCTTTCTCTACTGGTACCGCTGCTGCAATATTCCACACTTCTTTCAATGCTCTTGCCTTCAAGGTTGCTACACCACGTAGTGCTGTAATAATGAAAGAGAAAATTACAGATATAATTTCATACTAATTAAGTTGGTATTTGATTGACAACTATGTTGCTTGTCTTCATATATATATATATATATACACACATACACATATAAAACATACCTGTGGCTGCAGCTGCAGTGAGAGTTGCGATATGGCCATGGGACCGGACATTTACAGCAGAGCTAATAGCAGATATGAGGTGGTCGCGGTCGGCTCCCATAGCCTCTGCAGCCTCGACGCATTGGGCGGCAACTAAGGTTGCTGCTGATGCTACGGCTGTGTCTGTCTTTGCCATCTGATCATCCTTCCCTGCTGCTGAGGCCGTTGCCGTGGCAGCTGCAATGGCAGCCACTGCAGCTGCCACACTAGCAACTGAAACAGCCGCATGGAGCTGGGCATTGTGGGTTCTAGCCTCTTCTTTCTTCTTCTCCCTTCTCTCCTTCAGCCATCTCCCAACTGTCTTGCCACTGGGCGTGCTTGCACCACCGCCGCAGCTGCCCCCACCAACATTGCCATTGCGCCCACCAGTGAATAAAGGTTGTAGGGTGTTGTTTGAACGCAAGTACTGTTTGAAATTGATAAGGAAACTACTATTAATTAATTCATTCATTGATGAATTGAAAAGCAAATTAATTTCTTAATTATATGTGAAACTGAACAAAATAATAGCCCTCCAGATTGAAAAAGTGGTGGTTGATTAAAGACATTGATCATTAAGGGTTATAGTAACAATTAAATAAATATATACGTGTGAATGAAACAAATTAATATGGAAACATTTTGCTGGTTATCATTGTCAATATAGAATATAATGGAGTGAGGGTACCTTGACGACGTCGTCGAATTCATGATAGGGAGAAACAGGGGTGCCATCTGCCTCTTCTGTAAGACAACCATTTAGAGGTTCGCTACTGTGAGATGGTGATATTTCTTGTTCATAATAAATAAACCGGTGGTTTTAATATTAGATTGGGTTGGGTGTATATATATATATATATTTGTAGAGATTTATAAAATTTTGTATACAAATAAATTTTTTATTTTTTTAAAAAAATAAGTTTGATCATAACTAAATTAGTTGGATACGGATTTATGAGTTTATATTAACCCGTATCTAACTCACCCGTATCCAACTTGTCTTTTAAATGGGTCAGTTTGAGTTATATCCATTTAATTTTCAACCCGTTTAAACCCATCATCAACTTATTTAATCCGTCCATTTTGCCACCTCTAATTAGAATTTATGTATTAGAAGAGTCATCCACATTAGAATATGACATTAAACAAAATAATTATTGTAATATGATATACACATTAAGTATGCGACATTCGCAATACATTTGGAAAAAGGCTGTCAGAGGTTGATTAGGATTTAGATTTATTCATTATTGAATCAAACTAATCTAGATTCATCGAATCATGAATTAGATATGTCAAATTTGATCTAATATTATTAACTCATTGACAGCTTAGTTAGAACGAAATTCTATCTTCTTTCATCATATTTTTTTTTTATTGAATTCAAATTTTTATTTTTATATTAGGGACAAAAATTTTAAAAATCAGGACCAAAATTTTAGTACAGATCATTTTCATCAGTTAGTTAACTTCTTTCAATTGACTATAACACAAATTAAAAAAAAAAAAAGTTACGTGGATGTTTGAGAGCATTTATAATTTTTTATCTATATTTAATAATTTTATTTTTATTTTTAATTATCGTTGTCACTGTAATAAAATGGAAATTACATTTACTAATGTAATATTGTTTACAATAATTAATTTTATCATAATAAAATATCTATTTTTCTATAAAATTAATTTAATTTGTAAAATATAATTAATGAAATATAGTTAATTTAATTAATTAACTCAATAAACTATATTTAATTTAATCTTATAAAAGTAATCAATAATGAACATAATTACGGCAATTAAATTTATTATAGTAAAATATCTAATTTTTATAAAATTAATTTAATTTATTAAAATATATTTAATAAAATATATTTAACTTAATTAATTAAATTAATAAAACATATTTAATTTAAATTTATAAAATTATATTTGCAAAGAACATAATTTAATAGTTAATTATTATTCATTAAAAATTAATTTATCTTAACAAAATATTTCAACTAAATAAATTATCGTAGCATGTGATTATTACTTATTAAAAATAATTTTAATTTAGTAAATATTTGAATGAAATAGATTATTTTGATATGCTTTTAAAAAAATTGAAAAATTACTTTGTTTAGAGCCTAAAATTTACAAAGTGTTTATGAAAGATGAAAGAAAAAAGAGCTTGAAAATGTAATGTTTCTGCTTTACCAAAATTTTTTGGCAACAAAAAATTAAAAACAAAATTCCTGAAACACTTTTTTGTGGTTAATTTTTTAAAAATTATAAATATAAATAAAAAATAATAAACAAAAATGTTATAAAAAAAGGACTATTTATTTATATATATGTTTTTGGAAGTTTCATTTCTTTTACTCTCTTTCTCTTTAAAATTGAAAAAAAAAAAAAATGGATCTTCTCAAAATTGCGAAGATTTTTCAGGATGCAATTATTTTTAAAGTGAAAGTAAAGAATTATAGGAATAAGTTTTATAGGAACAACATTTATAGAGGTAATATACCTTTGTTAGCCTTATTTGGATATTCGGAGTATATTTTAATCAATAATAATTACATTATATTTAGAACGAGTGTAACGATTCATCCATATAACTTAACTATATCAGTTTAAGAAAAATAATTAATTCATACAGTACACCAGTTATTACATATTTTAATAATTAATGATTAATTATGATTTATTTTAATAATAAATTATTGTTTATTTTAATAACTAGTTATTAATTTAAAATTAGTTGATTCATTTTTATTGAAATATTTTAATAATAAGTAATTTTGAGAATAAATTAGCATAACTTTAAATAATAAATTATTACCTCAAAAGTAAGTAACTTTGATTTTGATAAAAATACAATTTTATATTAATGATTAATAAATTTAATTATTAATATTATTTGTATTAATTATAAATTATTATTTTAGTATTAAAATTGTAATTTTATTAAAATGATACCATAAACTAATTCGTTGCAATAATTATTATTTTTATAATAATTAAATTAAAAAATAAATAATCTAAAGTTAAATTATTAATTACATAAAAATTTAATAGAATAAAATATTTACTTAAATAATTTTATTTTAATAAAATAAATATTTTTAATAATAAATCAATATTCCAATATTAATTATTTCTTCATAAAATAAATAAATTGTTATTTATTAAAAATTATTTTATTTTGATGAATTAATTTAATAAAATAATTAATTCTTGTTTGATTGAATAAATTACACAATACATAATTTAATACTAATTTACTATTTATAAAAAGAAATATTTTATTTTTACAAATAAAACATTTGGATGAGATAAATATTTTAATGAGCAGCTATTATTTACTAAAAAAAATTTTAATTTCGTAAAATAAATAATTATAATCATAAATTAATATTTCAATAATATTATTTAATAAAATAAAATAAATCATTCTAATAATAAATTAGTATTTATAAAATTTTATCTTGATAAAATAACTATTATTTTATAGTATGTATTATAATTTTTCATAGGGATGGAAGAGAGAGGGAAGGAAAGAGTAAATTTTTTTTCCTTCACAGCTTGTTCTCCTATTCCTCTAATTTAATTGTTATTTTGTATCAACACTCATTTTTATTTTTTAATTTTAAACATGCGTAAAAGTGATTACAACCATTCTAATTTATAATTTAATTTTTTTTAATAAATTTTGGGAGAATTTGAGAGGAGAGAGGCAAGAGGACAACCACGTGATGGTTGTCTCTCAGGATAAGGGCAAGCATTTAGCAATAATTGCCCTGCAATCTACTATCAACTTTCAACTTTCAAAAGCTTAAACAAGAAGCCAAGAGGACGTGAAGTCTTCTCCAAGCTTGATCGCGTCTATACTCGCAAAAGCATGACCCTGTCAAGTTAACTGTATTAATTAAGAGTGTGTTTAAAGCGATAAAAAATAAGAAAAAATGAAATAAATTATAAGTTCGTAAGTCTTGTAATAAAATAAGTTTTAAAAGTTTTAAAAAATTTTAAAAGTTTTTAATTTTGTTTTAACACATCAAAAGACCGTTTGGTTTGTTGAAAAATAAAAAAATATTTGAAAATTTTTATAAAACTTAAAAAATTTATATTTTTTATTTTTCATTTCACTGTACGAATTATGAACCTATTAACTTTTTTAACTTTTTATCACTTCAAACACACTCGAAACCGTGCTTAAATAGTCTCAAGCTGTGGGCGGGTACCGTTAATCTTGGATGATGTCGTATGACTTTATCGTCCTTAATTTTGAAATGGACCTCGATAGTATATACGATATTTTTATATCTCAATATTGGTTGCACTACAGCTTGTTACTGCAAGGAGCATAATATCTTACTGAGGGCTTTACTTTTTCTATTGTTTTTACTTTTTTTTTTTTTTTGGGTTTTGTGAGATTTCTAATTTACTTAGGGGATGTTTGGAGGGGAGAAAAAAATTAAAAAGTACAGTAAAAATACTAATGATTTGACATAAAAGTGATATGTGTTAAAATTTAATTAAAAAAAATACAAAAAATAATTAAATTTAATAATTTTTGATGATTTTTGGCCTCACCTAACCACTCAAGGTTGTTTTGGGGTCCTCCAAGCCAATATATTGCTTTCGCTATATGTATAATTAGACCATACTGCAGTAATTCTCCTTTCAACTTTATCTCTCAAAAGCATTAACGAAATAATGGCGGCCCGTAGGAAGTGCAGGAAGATTCATATCACCCTTATTTCAGCTAGTAATCTCGAGAAGGTTCGGAAGTGGTTCAAGATGAGAGTATATCCGGTGGTCTCAATCGCCAAAGACCACGAAACGAAGCGGCGAGCTCCGGCAGACGAGCACAACAAGACCAACCCTGCCTGGAAATGGACCACCACATACACCGTCGGTGAGGAAGCGCTGGATCACGATGGGGTCATGCTTGTCATCGAGTTGTACTGTGAACGCACGGTCAAACCAGACAAATACATTGGTGAAGTGCACACCTCAATCAAAGAACTCTACGAACGGGTCGATAGAGAAGGCGGCGACGGGTTGACTTACGACGTGCAAAGGGGTGCTGTTGTCTCGCAGGGAGAGGTGAAACTTTTGTGTAGATTTGGAGAAACAGTGATTATTGAAGAGGAAGAAGGTGGAGAAAATGTGATTATTAAAGAAGGCTCGTTGAAAAATCTGGTGAAGAAGGGGGCAGTGATTTTTCTTCAGGTAATGGGTTTGGTTATTCCCCTGGTCACTGGTACTGATTGGGAGTAGACTATGCTTGCCAAAGCTAATTATAATTATTTAAAGTCTGTTTATGCATGTATTTCCTAATCCGAGTCCATTAGCTAGATTGAAAAAATTAGAAGGCTTGTTGTATTTGCAGTCATTTTAATTACTATATTTTTATTCTCAGTTTTTGTTCACTGTAGGAGTAGCACGACCATAAATTTGTGTTTGGAGTGGTATAAAATTGTATAAAATTATAAAAATTAAAATCTTATGTTTTGTACCGTGAAGAGAGAATTTAAATTATAAAATTTTATATTATTTTATTTTGTTTTATAGTGTTTCAAACGGAGCCACAGAGGGGGCTGAAATTTGGGGCAAAAAATATAAAAACATGTAAAGCGATGATTATATCCCAAGATCAAAGCAAAGCGAATTATTTGTCACAGCGAATCGAAGGAACAGAGGGATTAATAGCAGAGTTGAGAAATCAGTTGGGATGATCTAAGATAGTAACAAAGTGTAAGAGGAGAGAAGAGCGAGGTTGCAGCAGGAGGCGACGACGGCGTAGTGGCTCCGGCGACGGAGACAAAGGAGAGCGAGAGATATTATTTGTGACAAAAGTAAAGAAAAAAAAAATCTTACATTAAATTATTGAATGTGGCACATCTTTCATAATTGCACTTTTAAAAAGCTTAAAAGCATCACCCCCCTTTTTTTTTTTCACAAATTAATTTCCTTCCCTGAATGTCTCATCTTCTTATCCCTTTGTCAGAAAGCTCATGGGTTTGAATTAATTTTGGTTCCGTTTGGGATCAAATAAAATAAAATAAAATTTTATAAATTTTTACAAATATAAATTATGAAATTATAAAATTTAAATTTTTTACTCATTGCACAAAATACGAGATATTAATTTTTATAATTTTATACTTACTGTATAAAATACGAGATAATTTTATATAATTTTATACAACTCTAAACATATCTATATCAGTGTTAAACGATAACCTCTTGTTTAAAAAGCTTAATTACAAATTTGTAAATTAAAAAAGAAAAATTCAATTTACCTCGGAATAATAATGCTTTCAACGGCCGCCGACATCACTAATATTTTTTTTTCTTTTTTTTTTTTTTGTTTCGTGGAACTTTTAAGAAACAATTTCCTCTCTTCCCTCTCATTGTACTCAAAAATTTTTTATTTCTCTCGAACTTACAAAAGCAACCGTCGCCGAAGTACCTCCTCTTTCAATTGATCATTTGTTCATTTTTTATTCATGGCACCAATTACAAATTTATAACTTATCTAATTTTATCTCACTTTTTATTACTCCAAACATATCTTAAAGTCTCTCACTAGCCATCGAAACTCTTTTTTTTTAACCCATTTTATGTAGTGTTTGGATAACAAAAAAAAAGTATAATAAAAATATAAAAATTTAATATAAAAGTGATATGTGACAAAATTTAATTAAAGAAAAATACAAAAATTTAGTAAAAATTTTGATAAACCAAACAATCTCTTAACTGCTCACCAACTACTACAGCATCATAGTAGAATACTCAAAGGCTGTGTTAGATTGGTGGGATTGGATGATGGGAGTAAGTAATACTGTGGGATCCATGGAGATAATATGTGGGATTGGATAAAAGATGGGATTAATTTTTTATATGGGATTATTTTTTTGGTGTTTGGTTGGTGGGATATAAAGTGAGATAAAAGATCTGATTTGATATGTGATGTAAAAGAAAATAATTTTAAACTTTTAGATTTTAACGAGAACCAAATCCGGAGGTATCCCACCACCCCCACTAGATTACTCATCCGGCGTTTCACCGGATATCTTGTCCGAAGGATGGCTCATTCGCCCAAGTCGGATATGGCAGCAAACATTGGAGATAAAAGCAAATGTGGGACCCACGGGAGAAGCAAGTCAATCCGGCTTTGTTTATCCTGCAAACAAACACGCACAAAGAAAATTATTTGCTTCGCTGATAAATATAAATACACAACAATGTAGCAAAACAGCTCGCTAAGATCTTTGTCTCGGCGAACGACAGAATTCTATATTTTTAGAATGGTTTTAGTTAATCAAAATCTATTTGTTATCCTGTTTTTTGTTCCTATATATATGGAACATCTTGCACATCTATATTGATTTCAGATTAGGGTTTTAAGGTTATTTCAGATTAGGGTTTTAAGGTTATGGTTGACAAGAAAACTAAGAATAAGGTCAGAAGAGCTTCTTTAAGGTTTTTATTTATTTATTTTTATCTATTTCTTGTACTTTATTTCTCCATTGTTGGCATTCATAATGGAAACCAGTTTATATTGTATCGTTGACGTAGTTAGGTTGTCAAACCATATAAATCTTGTGTTTCTCTTGATAGTTGTTTTCTTGTTAGATTGTTTTTACTGTTTTTGCTTGTGTGTTACATGAAAATAATTTAATATTTTGCACAACAGTAACCTTCTCTGTTTTTTCATATATTTTCTTTCAAAGAAATTGCTTTTACAACTATACATTTTTAATAACGTAATAAGAATTATGAATTCATCATTAATTTTAAGTAAATCTTATTAAAATATTATTTAGGTCAAAAGTTATTAAATTACTATTTAATTATAAAAACTACTATGATATTAATTTATATTAGATTTATAAGAAATAATATTTTTCTTATTGAATTATAGTATTAACATACACACACACTGGGGGGAGGACTTCTTCACACATTATGATAAAATTACCAAGCCACTAAGGAGAATATGTGCTATAGAGAATCACCTACATGGGTGCCCCCAAAATGAACCGAACTTAGAATCATAATTGTTGATATTAAAATGCAAAAAATATCAACGTAACATGGAATATATCCTTAGGGGGGTATGGTATTAGAAAAATGATTAATGATTTTATTTTAGTGACAAAATATATTGTCATTATAAAGAAATTTTTTTTTAATTTAAAAAAAATAAAAAAAATCAATTGTCACTATTAAAAAAATAAAAAAATTAAATAGTGACAATTTTATAAGATTCTGTGACAAAATTTCATGCTACTAAGTATATCAATTAGTAACGAATTTAGTAGTCATCAAAAGTAATTCTTTTGTGACAACTTGTACTTATCACTGAAAAATAAATTTTAGTGATAACAAGTTATTGTCACATTAGGTTTTAGTAACGATACTGTAAGCGACAACATTTAGTCGTCACTAAAAAATTTTTATGACAAAACTTATGCTTTCAATAACAATTTTTGTTGTCACTATAAGCACATTTTCTTGTAGTGTTGCTTAACACATAATCACAGTTGGACAATATATGTAAATATGAGATTACATATAAGAAAACATTCAATGAACATGTCACTCTCCATGCTTAGCATGTGCCCCATGTTTTTTCATGATTTCAAATGAATATTCTTGATCTTAACTAGCTAGTGTTTCAATTATCCTAATTAATGAGAAAGGTTATGGGTTTGTTTGTTGCTTCTAATAAATATCATTTGTTAACCTTTTAATTACCATTGAGAGTTACATTAAATTGAATATTTTAAGAACTGAAATACTAAAACAACTAGTGAAAATTTACCCATTTGTAATAAAAAAATGAAAAATGATGAAATAACGTAAAAAAGGATTTCGTTATTTATTTGAAGAAAACCAAATCATTCGATTAAAAATTGAAAAAGAAGAATAAGCTAATTTTTGGCAAATGAATACTTGATTGAACATTTGACTAGTTGATCAATTGTTAGGCTTTAATTTTTTATAGTTAGTAACTTAACTTGTGATTAAAATAATAATTTTAAATTTATATTTTTAAACATTAGACTAAGGTGTTGAAAGATATGAATTTGATGGTTATAAAATCAATGCAAATCGAAGTCTAAACTGAAGAAGAATTTGACTTGAAGTCTAATTAGATTTATTGGATAGCTCACTGAAATGTTCAGCGTCAATGTTTTGAACTGCTAATTGAATTTTTATTAAGCATGGAACTCTCTGAATAGTTCGCTCTAGCGTGTTGCACAAAAAATAAAAAAATAAAAAATAAAAATAATAAAAAATTAGGTGCTATTTGGTTTGTTTTTCTAATTTTTGTTTCATGTTTTTGTTTTCTATTTTCTATTTTAGACTCATTTTTCATTTTAAGCTTTTGAAAACAAGAAAAAACAGCTCAAAATGCATTTGGATACTTAGGCCTCATTTGGTTTGTTTTTTATTTTCTGTTTTTTATTTTTATTTTCTATTTTCTGTTTTGAACTCATTTTTTATTTCAAGCTTTTGAAAATAAGGAAAATAGTTCAAAATATATTTGGTTGCTTGTGTTTTCAAATTTTGTTTTAGAAAATAGAAAATGAGCTTATACATAAAATGAAAAATGATAAAAAGTCATTGTGAGCATTTTTAATCCAAAATAAAGAAAATCTCAAAACAAGGACAACGGAAAATTTTTTTCTTCTTTGTCTTAAGATTTTTAAAATGTAAAACACATAAGATACAAAACAAAAAACAAAAAAACAGAAAATCAAACCAAATGCCACATTACATTTTCAAAATTTGTTTTAAAAAATAGAAAATAGATTTACATATAAAATGAAAAATAACAAAAAATTGTATTGAGCATTCTTAATCCAAAACAAAGAAAATCTCAAAACAAGAAAAACAGAGCACTGTGTTCTTGTTTTAGAATTTTTAAAACATAAAACACATAAAATAGAAAATAGAAAATAGATAACAGAAAAACAAACCAAATGCCATCTTAACTTCTTAAAAATCTGGCGGAATGAATCTCACCTATGGTAGTGTTTGGTAACACAAAAAGGTATAAAAATTCATCAAAAATTACAAAATGAACCGTTTGGTGAAACAACTTTTACATTTTTTCTGCTTTGTTATAGTACTTTGTTCCACTTAAAGTTTTAAGCCCGTTTGGAAGACAAAAAAAAAGTAACTTTTAGGGACCGTTTGGTAACACTGTCGTTTTTCTGTTTTTGTTTTTCTGCTGTTGTTTTCTGTTTTGTGCTTTCTGTTGTCGTTTTTCTTTTCTGAAATGAAAACTGAAACAGTGTTTGATAACATAATTTTGTTTACAATTATTATTTTTTTATTTTTAGAAAATATTTAATTATATTATATTATATTAT
>JAVXUM010000013.1:1491926-1510617 GCA_035590655.1 Pouteria glomerata | reverse complement strand
GCAGCTATAAATGCGAGTTGCTTTATGTGGTTTCTTTTCACCTTCTCTTCTCTTAACGACTAAGCATTCAACACTCTCTCTCTCTTTCCTATTTCCTTTTGTATTTTCTGCAAATACGAGCACATGCATATGTGAATGTATTTGTATCTATATATATACGCGCTTATATCTACCTGTGTATCTATATATATACGCGCTTATATCTACCTGTTTGTCCTGAGCTAGACCCATATTTGGATCAGAGCGATAATCAATGGAGGTTTACGGATACCGATCCCATTCTCTGCATGGTTCGTCCTCTGCATCTTCCTTTTCGTTTGGGAATTTGGTCGACAAGGTTAAAGAATTCTTCAGATTTGCGCTTTCTGCGGTTATTGGGAATATATTCTCTGCGATCTTCACATTTTTCTTCGCCTTAGGTGGGTATATCAATTTAGGGTTTTGTTTCATGAAATGGAGGGGGGTCGGTTATTGCAGTGCTTTTGTTCTCTGACCTGGGTTTCCAAGTTATCGGCATTCGTTTTTGTTCTTTGGTTCAATCATTAACCTTTCGGTCATTTACCCTTACCACCATGTTTCTATACTATGAATTGGGGTTGGATAATTCGGGAGTTCTTCAATTAGGGACATTGTTTTCAAATTCTCCTAATAAGAAATGTTTTTTCTTTTTTTAACTATCATTTTTTTGTTGGATTCTAGTTGTAGGAGATTTGCACATGAACAAAGGGTTTGGGGTTTATTGTCAATTTCGTTTTTTGTTTTTATGAATTATACATGTAGACTCACGGGAACATTAGATATGTTCTTTGACTGCTTAGAACTGGAAACTTTTGGAATGGTTACTAATGAAGAAATTGTGTTGTTATGTACAGTGGGTACTTTGTTAGGAGCCATGACTGGAGCTTTGATAGGTCAAGAGACCGAGAGCGGGTTTGTGCGCGGGGCTGCAGTCGGAGCCATATCTGGAGCTGTTTTCTCTATTGAGGTTTTCGAATCTTCTCTTGTTCTCTGGCAATCAGATGAATCCGGAATTGGGTGTTTGCTCTACTTGGTAAAACTCTCTTCCTTGGCCCTTTTTATTTTATTATATGTTCCGTTTTATGTTGTATTTTACTGTATATATTCATTTGCAAATCTTATCTTTGTATGACTTGAATCTTTTTAATTGTGCAGATTGATGTTATTGTAAGCCTTCTAAGTGGTAGACTTGTCCGTGAGCGAATTGGTCCAGCCATGCTAAGTGCAGTGCAAAGTCAGGTACTTTTCTACACACCATTACAAGCCGTTTAAAGCTTTAATAGCAATGAGACGTGTGAAGATCATTTTCTGACAATATCAACTCGTTCGATCAGATGGGTGCTGTTGAACCAAGCTTTGAAGAGACCCCAAATATCTTTGATACTGGGGGCGCTAAGGGTTTGCCTGGAGATTTAGTTGAAAGGATCCCAAAGATCAAAATCAATAGCAATAATAATGTAGATGCATCTGGGGAGAAAGTCTCCTGTTCCGTCTGCCTTCAGGTGCTTACGCAATTTTTTTTTTTTTTTAATTTTTCCCAATTGATTCTTATAGAGAAATACGAGTTAGATTACTTGTGAAGGACAATGTCTAATCAACATTTAACATTCGACAGGACTTCCAGCTCGGAGAGACTGTTCGAAGTTTGCCTCATTGCCATCACATGTTTCACCTACCTTGCATTGATAAGTGGCTGGTGAGGCATGCTTCTTGCCCATTATGCCGAAGGGATCTGTAATTATTGTTTAAAGTAAATTACGGACAAGGAGAGTTCTTTTATTATTTCTTTAGTTGTAGGATTTCTCTGTTTTGTTCTTAAAAACAATCATCATATATACCTTTTGTTCGGACAGTCTTGTGTAATTTGCTTGAGTGTGACATAAATGAGCTGAGGCCATTCTACTTTGTCAGCACTTCTGTATAAATCTTTTGATTTATGATGAATTTTAGATCCCCTGTTTAATTACTGTTACATCGCTTTACTTCTTTTTTTTTTTTTTTCTGTTCCCCCGGGGGGGGGGGGGGGTGGTTGTGAGTCTTGTTTTCTTGAAATGGTTGTTCTTCTTGTTGTTTAAAAAATGTCTTTTCCAATGAAGGATAGAGCTATATAGGGACTATGGGGGGCCATGTTCCCGTCCCCCGATCTTAAAAATCCTCTCCCCCAATGTATTGGCCCGCACTAATTTGAGATTCTTGGTTCTGTTGTCGATGTGATTTAGAATCCTTTTTGTAGGTGAGGGGTATAGTGATTTCATTCATGCAGGCAACCAAAATAGGTTAGCTACAATCTTCAGCAACCCTCACGGACAAATAGAAATTTCACGGTCTCATTTGAGGATGCTTTGGCACCATTTAGATCCCCCATTCTCTATTTGCTTAATGTTCCTCTGCTTTTTATTTGCCTTTTTGGTCGTGATCTGCTCCTTATTTGAAAGCTATTGGTCTTCCATTTAAACTTCCTGAAACACAGCCATGCTACCAAGAATGGAGAGTTGCAATTTTAATTTCACAACTATCTCAACTCTATGAATGCTTCAGTCCTTTTTCCCGCGGCCTGATTAAACTTCTAAATCAGCCATAATTACTGAACTCCTCCTCCAATTGATCTATTGGGTAGGATTTTACTTCCCACACTGATAATTGATAATGCATAGTGGCGAATAATCCCACTCTAATTGCCGAATAGAGTCATTTGATATTTACTAATCCCTACTTCGCTGCCTCTTTGTTGATTGGAATCTTTTGAATTGTCCCGGAACTCTTCTGTTCACAATCTATAATTGAACTCTTGACCTTGCCGGTTTATTGCAAAGCTCATCCATTTATTGCAATCCTACATTGTAAATAATGGAGCCGTGTAGTTGTGCTTGTATATGGCCCTGTTTGGTTTCACTAAAAATTATCAAATCTCACCAAATTTAATTACTTTTTGTATTTTTTTTCAATTAAATTTTAACACATATCACTTTTATGTCAAACCATCTGTACTTTTACAGTACTTTTTGCAAGGCCTATATTGAAGTGCATGGACATTCATGTACTAGGAGTAATCTTTTCTACAATTGTCAGGATGAGGAAGGACGTTGCTGATTAGATGATTTCAACAAGACCCTTCTTTGTCTAGAATTGTTTGAGATAGATCCATTATGGACATGGGATTGCTCTGAATTAAAATTTTTCTATGGTTGTTTTGCATTGCTGTAACTGACTGACCCAAAAAAAAGCGTAATGCCAGTAAATATTCGTACAATGATAATCATGACGTGGTATGATTAATTAATATTAATAAAATTATGGGCCAGTTTATAGGAATAAAAAACACTTAAAAAATATTAAAAATTTTTAAAAATTTTTGAAATTTTTAATACATTTTACATTGTTCGTATTTCATAAAATTTTTATAAATTTATATTTATCTTTATATCCTGACAAATTTTACAGACTCTTATAAATTTTTTACAAACTTTAATAATTTTTTTACAAATTTCAAAAATTTTTTAATCATTTTCAATAAATTTTAGCACAAAATTATTCTGACGAAACTAAAGAAGTTGTTTGGGTGGTTCTCTCTAAAAAAATTGACGCAAAAGTCAAAAAGTGAACACAAAATTATTCTGATGGAATAAAAAAAAAAAAATTCATTTGAAGGGTATCTCTATCCTTACACAAAAATCACAAAGCTCACTATTTTTTTTTTTAAACGTGATTTTGTGGTTGCAATGTCAAAAAGTTTCTCAAACTATATCTTTTACTGTTTTTTTCTTATTTTTTGCTAGGCCGAACAGATAATTTATACACATTTTAAATCTTAATCGTTAAAACGTTAAATTCAAATTTTAAAATTTTAAATGTCGTGCCTAAAGTATAATGGATTATCTTGTAGTTAAAATTATAATGTACACAAATATATTTAAAGAAATAATAAATATACTTCTTTATTAGTTTTCTTCACTATATATTACTCTCATTCATTAAAATTATTGTAGAGGGGAAGTTATTAAGAAGTGGAGAAAGTTAATGGAAGAGTACATTTATTCTTACCCATATTTTTACTTTGTTAATTTGTTATAAACATAATATTGAATTGAATATTAAATATTTTATCTCAAGCCAGGGAATGACACCTGGCAGAGAGGTCAACTTTTACCTGATTTGATCAAGGCACCGTTTGATTTGTTAAAAATCTCTAAAAATTCTTGAAAATTTTTAAAACTATCTAACATATTTTATCTATCATACTTCGTAAAATCTTTATAAATTTTTATATATATTTACATATTTCAACAAATTTTTATAAATCTCAATACAATTTTTACAAATCCTAATAACTTTTCAACAAATTTGACATGAATCCGTGGAAATGGGCTGAAAATATCATTATCATAGTTTGTCTCTCCAACTTTTTTCACACATAAGTCAAAAAATTCAACAATTTTTATAAAAGTTTTGACATAAATTTATGAGAATGAACTCAAAAAATTGTTTCCACAATTTCTTTCTCTAACTTTTTATTGTAAAAGTTCAAAAAGTATACTATTCATCTCTAAGAAAACGTAATTTGAGTTAGAAACAACAAATGATAAAAATTATCCCAAATCACATATATATATATATATATTTTACCACTTCAAAAACTACCTAAAATTGTGATTGAAAATGTTGGACATTTTCACCGAAGTACTACTATTCTACAGCAGCTCACAAGAAAACTCTTACCCACCATCCATGCCAAGGTTTTTGGATTTTTCCTTTCGTTCTTTCTTTGGGTGTGTTGAGAATTGTTGATGAGGTGGGAATGAGGATATAAACTATACTCCATTTGGATAAACATGGATTTTCAAATCTATTATTTGAGACTAATAAATCTATATATAGAAAAAAAAAATACGATGGACTATTACAAGTAAGCTAGTGGGTAAAACAAACAACCAAGAGTGTTCTTTAATTGATTTTTTTTTTAATCCTTCTCCCTTTTAGCTTTCTTTCTTTTCTTCCTTATATTATTTCCCAGTGTCACACTGAATCCTTTCTATCCTTTTCCCCTTTTAGCTTTCTTTCTTTTCGTCCTTTAACTCTTTCCCAGTGTCACACTGAATCTTCTTTATCCTCTTTCCCTTTTAGCTTTCTTTGTTTTCTTCCTTTTACTCTTTCCCGGTGTCACGCTGAATCTTCTCTGTTGTGAAGAAGTATATCAAAGAACAAGTAGTTTGGTAGGGGTAGTCCACAAGCTACTCAAACAGCTCAATTGAGGCTTATGGCTTGAGTTTTATTCATGATCTTAAATAAATTGAATTCAATCTTTTTTTTAATGACTCGTTTAAAGTTAAAGTCATAAATACTCAGTTAAAAAAATATATATATATATATATTTGATCAAAATAATATCATTTTGATTAAATCAGTTCAAACTGGGAACTTAAAAAGTATTTGTTCAAACCAAGTCCTATAAGGGGTTGTTGGCGTGCTAAAAAATGTTAAAAAATTCTAAAATTATCTACTACTTTTTACACATTC
The DNA here is from genome assembly GCA_035590655.1 of Pouteria glomerata. NCBI lineage: Eukaryota > Viridiplantae > Streptophyta > Magnoliopsida > Ericales > Sapotaceae > Pouteria > Pouteria glomerata. The sequence goes on along the minus strand of JAVXUM010000013.1, from coordinate 1,505,085 downwards.
ACATCTATTACAATTCTAGAAAAAATTACATAATTCGAGTTCGATTAATAGAATAACTGTAATTTTTTTTAATGTGATCACCGTCATCTAAGCTACCAAACAAGAGTCATTGTCAATATTTTTTGAAGATATTTCAAAACTGTTCTGACGAATTTCCCTGCAAAAATAAATGTCTTTCATTATTCATTTTTAAAAAATGTAATTTGCCACCAAACGCTCAAATATCACTCACACTACATTTTTCATTATTTTTTTTTTATTTTTCATTACACCAAACACAAATTAAATTTGATTCGATTTTGCCCCCACAGTATCGTAACTGAAATTTTTCAAGTCTTCAAAGGGAGAAATAGGTTCATTTATTGCTCACATAGAAGGAAATATTGATAATACATATTTTATGAGCTAAACTTTAGTAGAGTCATGAATTGTTGATTCCTAGCTAGGTATAGAAGGACTGCTCGCACACTGAGAGCCGAAGGGTGATCAAAACCCTGTCCCTGTAAGCCACTAAATTCAATGCTTCTGCCCTGCCTTTGAGCTACCACATTAAATGACCATCATACTCAAAACCTTCAATTTTTGGTGCAGCATTTTTTCAATTAGATGCAAGCACCCAAAATTGAGTAGCAAAAATGTCTACTACTACTCTTTATATAGACACCATACATACCTATGTATAGATATCTATAATATAATGTTAAGTTTCGTTTGTTAACGTTTTTATTTTTTATTTTTTATTTGTATTTTAAAAATTTTGTAAACTCGTAATAAAAAATATATTTATTAAATTTTTTTTATATTTTTTTATTTTCAGAAAAATAAAAACGTAAACGGAAAAACATAAATAAAAAAAAAATATTTTCACTATATTTTTTTCTATTACAAATATTTTGTCAATTTTTGTTACATCATATAAAAATAAATTATTTTATTTAAATATTTTATTAAAATAAATTACTTTAATAAATAATATAATTCAATTCAATTAATTAAATTAATTATATAAATTCATATGTAATATATATTATTAAATTATTTTTAATAAGTAATGAAAATTAATTAATTAATTAAATTTAATTTGGTGATTAATTTAATTTAATATAAATAATCAATTTAATATAATAATTCATTACTATTAAATTATTGGAAATAAATATCATAATTAATTCAATTTAATTTAATAATTAAATTAATTTATATAAAATAATTAACTAATAATAAATAATTAATTTAACTTAAAAATATATAATTCAATTTAATAATTATTCTAATTTAATTATTTATTTAATCTAAAATATATTTTATCAAATATTTTTAATAAATAGTATAATTAACATATAATTTAATATATGTTATATGTATTGAATTAAATGATTTTTAGTAAATAATTTAATTAATTAATTTAATTAATTTTACATTAATATAAAATTTATTTGACTAAATTTAATTAATCTTTTAAAATTTGATAAAATTGAATATTTTTAAAAAAAATAAAAAAATTAATAATTATAAACAAAACTATATTTTTAAACGTAATTTTAATTTTTATTTCAAAAAAAAACAATAATAGAAAACGAAAAACACAAAGGCCCTGTTTGGCCTATAAAATTTCATCAAATTTTAATTACTTTTCGTACTTTCTTCTAATTAAATTTTAACGCATATTATTTTTATATCAAATTAACTATACTTTTATGGTACTTTTTGTTAAATTTTTTTCTTCCAATATTCTCAAACTATAAACAGATAAATATAAATAAAAAAATAACAGTATTATCCAACAGTCTTTAAATAAATTAAAATAAAATAAAACAAAAACAAATAAGAAAAGCACTTTTTATTAAATGAAAAAAAGAGTTTGTAGGATTTAAAAATAGTGTTGTACAAATATTACCTAACAATGGCTGTGGAGAAAGTAAAGTGCCTCGTAAGCAAGTCTTGATTTTTGTCGTGAAGCGAATAAAGGGCACATATTGAACCTCGGTAAGTGAGAAGTCGAGCTGCATCTACCATGCATGTCAATTTCCCAGCTAGCTGGAAAATAAAATATTATTATATTTTTTATCTTCTTCTTTCTTTGAACCGTTGCTCGTAACTTAAGATACCGATTGGAAACCCAAAAAAAAAAAAAAAGAAACTGGTGTAACTGAGCAACCAATTATTAATTCTTCAACTTTTTTTTAAATAATTAAATTTATCTTTTTAACCATTTTTTAAATTTTAAAAGACAAAAATATCTAGTTAATACAAAATTAAAAACTTTGCTACCTAAAAGTTAACATTTTTTCCTAAACACAAAGAAAGTTAAGGTATCGTTTAGTTTATATTTCTGTTTTTTATTTTTATTATTTTTTATTTTATGTATTTTATATTTTAAAAATTCAAAAACAAAAAAAATAGAAAACTCATTTACTTTGACATTTTTTTTTGTATTTTAAGATTTTCTTTATTTTAGATTGAAAATACTAAAAATAATTTTTTGCGATTTCACATTAATGTGCACGTAAATTCATATTCTATTTTTTAAAATAGATTTTTAAATGACAAGTGATCAAATACATTTTAAACTATTTTTTTCTTCTTTTCAAAATTATCAAATAAAAAATGAATTCAAAACAAGTGTATCAAATGATACTTAATTTTTTAGTATCTGACTAATAATTATATATATAAAAGTTAATTTTTTCTCTTTTTAAAATCAACTAATGTACGGTTTGGAAAGTTTAATTTTTTTGAGTAAAATATAAAAATTATTCTTCTAAATTAAAGTATTAAGTCATAAATAATAAATCTATCATATAAATGAAAAATAAATAAATAAAAACTAAACTCATACCATAAGAAAAAAAATAAGTTTTTAATTTCTTACTGAAAATAAATTTGATTTATTTCTTCCCAAACCACAAATAAACAAAAATTGGTATGATTTGGCCACATTTAATTTGATAAAACACCTTAAAATTTTTGAAAACTTCTAAATACTTTTAAAAGTTATTTATTTTGTATTTCACTATACAAATAATAAATTTATACTTTATCTCAATTTATTTTATTTTTTTTCACTCAAAACATACCCCTATTGTTGAAATGTTAAGCCAAGAAGTTGGTTTCTGAACATTAATCAATCCCAATCTCGTGTAATTGTTATGGTGTTAGACAAAAGGTAAAGTAAAAAAGCATGTCAACAACAAAATGCTTTTAATTGATGTTTGACTTTCGTAAGGAAGGCAGGATGCTAACCTTGAATATTTCTTGGGTATAAAGCAATCAAACCTCCAATCAAATTAATTACTGGCATGGGCCATGAGAATTGCATGCCAACAAATACACAACTGACCACCCTTGCCACGGAGAAATTTGTTAAAAATTTTTGAAAAATTTTAAAATTATTAAATTTTTATTTTTAGATAAGTTTTTAATCTCTCTCTTTCACATCTCTTTTCTCTTTTATTTCTGAAAACTCTTTTTTCAATCTAGACATGCAAATAAGAAAAAGATAAAAATACAGTAGTCGGATGTTGTTTCCGACCAAGAACCATACGATACTTAAATCAGTTCCCAGCATTAACGATAATTTTATGTAAATAAAAAAAATATTAAATGAGAGAGATAAAAGAAATCTAAAAAAAAGAAAAGACACATACCTTTTTTCTTGAATCAAATTTGTTCACATATTAATTTTTTATTAAATTTTTATATCTTTGTTATACTTTTTTAATCATTCAAACACCATCTATATTAAAGGATATGATCAATTGTTTAATTGTAATTAACCACTTGAAACTATAGAGGGCTCATTTGAGTGGGCAAAAAAAAAAAATACAATTTTGTATAGTGTTAGAATGTGATACTTTAATAGTTAATTGGATATTTAGTAAAAATTTATAATAATTAAAACAAGTTAGTAAGTATTAAAAAAATTGATATAAATTAAAAAAAGTGATAAAAATCAATATTGTAGTTGATGAAAAAAGTTAAAAAAAATTGATATATATGTATACATTTTTTGGGGAACAAACGCGACCTGATTTGTATAAATCTTGGTGATTCCACGTGGATGGACGGCAAAATCGCGACTCGTTGCCTGTTAACGACAGTATTCTGCTAGAGGAGAATATCTTCCACGCTGACAATTTTGCATATCAAGGTTTAATGATTATTGATTGAGGTAAAAAAAAAAAACTTTTTTTTTTTTTAAAGAAGAAAATCTTGTTCAGAATAAACAAAAAATAGGAAATGGGTAAGGTTAGGCGGTATTTGATAAAACTTATATTTTTTATTTTTTATTTTTGTTCATTAAACTTTTCAATTTTCTTTTTCCTTTTTTATGTTTTCCTATAAAAAAATTACGTTTCGACATTTTTTTAGTTTTTCATTTTTTTTTTTAGACTATTATGAACATTAATAATAACAAATAATGTAAAAACAATTATAAATGATAGATATATAAATATTCAAAACTTAGAAAAGTTGGACCGACACCATACATTATTTAAGATTTTTGAAACAAATGTTAGCACAAGGTTTCTGAGGTATTTTTATCTTAAAAATTTTATCGATTAATACACACGCACATTAGATATAACATATCATATTCATTATATCATTTACGAAGTCTAGAATACGAATTTGAATGGAATCGAACTAAAGGGTTAACACAGTCATAGCAAACTTTTTTGGAGAAACAAACTCATAGATAAAAATTTTATTTTATAGTCAGAGTTTAGATCATATATACCAAATTTGCTAATTAAGTTGCTATAAAATTTGCTACGAAATGTTTCTAACACGTTTGGGATGCTCGCCAGGGTATAGGAGAAAAAAGATGATTTTAAGACTTGAATTTGGGTCGAACTGAAAGTTGCTACATTGATTAGAATCCAAGAAATGTTGTTCAAATTTTTAAAAGCCATAACATGTATCTAGGCCAAACACAATCTAAGAAATAAAGCGCTAATTTTTTATTATATATGGAGTAATTGTGTTCTATAATAATGCTTAACAAAGCTGAAAAAAATAAAATTTTAAAATAAGTAAAATATATTTTTTTTATAATTTTATTTGTTAAAATAGTTTTAAAAAATATGATAAAAAAAAGTTACCAACGGTTCTAATAAATAAATCATTTTTGTATTTTGCATCCATTCCTCGTTCCTGGGTTTGAGTTCATTTATGCTTCATTTATGTTTGTAAGAGAGAAGAGAAAAGAAAAGAAAAAAAAATATTAATTAGAAGAGAAGAGAAATGATAATAGTTCTTTTTCTAATTGAGAGAGAAAATATAATTATTTTATTTCTTTTTCTTTGTGAGTTAAGAAGAAATAAGAATAAATGAAAATATATTATTTTACTGCTATATTATTATATTATCAATAAATAAACTTTCTTATATTATTAACAAATAAAGTATCAGAATATCATGCAATAAAACAAATAAATTAAGAAGTGCAGTAAAAAAATAACAAATAGTAATACAGAAAATAAAAATAAAAATAAAGAAACTTTTGTGAAAAACACTGCTATAAAAAAAAATAGTTAGAAAACATATACATATACACACACATATAAGAAAAATAAAACCATGAGCCTTAAAACATGATTGAACAAAATGAAAATTGAAGAAATGAAAAAACAAACAAATTAAAGCCTCGAAACATAATTGAATAGAAAGAAAAAAGAAAAAAAAATATATAGTAAAATGTTATTAAAAAAAATTACCTAAATTGTAAAACTTAAAAAGAGATAAAGAAGAGTAATAAAAATCTACAAAAATGATGATGTTAGAAGGATTTAATTTTTATTAAGACATATTTATAAGTTTTTTTTCGGATTTTTTATTTGAGAGATAAATGTTTCATTTAATAATTTTTTTTTCTCTATTTTTTCCTATTCTTGAGAGAATGAAAATTTTAAAAATTAACTATTAACTTTTCTTTTCATTTCATTTTTTTTCTTTGCCAAAAAAAACTTGCAAAAAATATTTAATTTTAATTTTTTTTAATTTTACTTATTTTCTTTTTATTTCACTCTATCAAAACCTGCAGTCAAATGTCTGGAAGTTGGGCCTGACAGTATTTTGACGAATTCCTTAAACAAGCAGTCCAAATAAGTATGGCAAAATCTACATAAGATGCCTATTTATTTATTTTCGAAATCGTTTTTTATATAATTTTTAATAATTTATAATAACTTCAAAATTTTTCATATTTGTCCCACAACGAAGTTTTGGTCTCTGAAATTCTCCAAGTATAGATCAATTAACGTTATTATCCTTTTTGAGTACATATGTTTGCTACAGAGATAACGACGTTACCAGTCATATCAAAGTCAATCATTATTGTAATGTAAGTAATTGTTGAGAAAACCGAATAGTTAGACACATATAAATATTCTCGAATGTTAGCAAGTCAGGACACAATCCCGCAATTTTTGGTCATGATGGTGGATGATGGAACAAACCAACCATCATGATTAGCATGATGAGATGGTAACCCCACGATCTAACAGCGGTGGTTATATTTTAAAGGTTGCTAATCATAAAGGTTAATTATGGTCCTGTTTGAGATTCCACAAAATAAAATAAAATAATATAAAATTTTATAAATTTTTATAAATACATAATTCGAGATTATAAAATTTAAATTTTATACTCACTACACAAAGCTCAAAACTATAAAATTTAAATTTTTTACTTACTACACAAAACCCAAAAGATTAACTTTTTATTTTATTCAAATCCAAACACACCATATTCATCATTTATTAATAGACAATTCAATGCATGGGATTCGCCATCACAGGTGAATTTATTCTTTTAATATATATATATAGATATATATTAATAATCACCCGTATTTAAAGATACATGTTAAAATTATCTCAGCCGAACACATACACACTTGTCAAATCATATGAGCCGAATTGATATATAGATTATTTATATTTCATATTGCACTAGGTGAAGTACTTTTTTTTTTAATTTTAATAAATTTTTAAAATTTAAATTTTCTATTTAATATACAAAGAGCCCGTTTGGTGGTAGAAAAAAATGTAACTTTTGATAATTTTTTGTGTTTTTTGTAGGTTATAATCTTTGGTGTGTTTGGTAAATAAAAGTACAATTTTTAGTAATTTTTTATAATTTTTAGGTATTTGATAAAATTATTACTGTAGCAGAGCAGAAAAGTTAACTGTTTGGTAAAATTTTTTACTGTAGCAGAGTAGAAAAGTGAAAAAAGTGGAGTCCGCTGTAATAATTATTTATTGAAGGAGAGCAGAAAAGTGAAAAAAATTGTAGGTTTGCCAAGCACCTAAATACTGTAGAAATGTCAACTTTTAATTTTTTTTTGTAGTTTTTTTGAACCTCCAAACGGTCTCAAAATATGAAATATAACTTTTACAAATTGAAATAAATTTGAACAATTCCAAATATTTCCACTATTTATATTGAGACATGGCTTATCAAGCATATATATGTGAAGAAAAATAAGTCAAATAATGGGTATAACAATTAAAGAATAAGTTAAAAATGATTGTAAATTTATAGATAATATAAATATACTAGTAAATGCCCGTATAAAACACGAGCAGTCTATCCCTTAATTCAGCTTTTAGATTTTTTAAAATTTTAAATTTATTATATAATAATTATTTAGCTTATTTAATTTTTTTTTCCATTTAATAAACAATTTACTTTTTTTTAATCAAATATCTCAAATTCTGACACAAAGAGTGAAAAAGTGTTTGTAATTGAAATTTTAAGTTTTAAGTATATTAATATTAATTTTTTTTCATAAAAAAAATTAAATTTGCAATTTAAATGTTTATTCTTTAAAATTAATTTTTTAATAAATATTATTTTTAATTGACACGTAGACAACTATCAAATTAAAAAGTTGTATTTTATTAGATACGTATGTGTTTAAAATTAATTATAGAGTTATAATTAATTATTTTTTATTAATTTATTTAAATTTATTTTAAATAAAAAATTTAGCATAAAAATATTTATAAAAAGATAGGAAAGTATATTTTTATGTAAAATAACCAAGAAGATAACTAAAGTGAGAAAAAGTACGTGTTCAAAATTAATTATATAATAAATTAATTATTTTATATATTTTTTAATATTTTTTAAATAAAAAATTTAGTTTCTTTAAATTTATTTTCATTTAATAACCATTCTTCTCTCTCTCTCTCTTCCTTTCTCACCCGTCCTCTCTCTCCCCTGACACCCCAGTAACCCCTCAACCCTATTCTCTCTCTCCTCCTAGCAAACTCGCCTCATTCTCTACCCCAAAATCGTGCCTACATTCAAAGAATGTGTTTTATTATTTATATATGTTTGTGTGAGTATATGTATATATAGAATAGTAGAAGTGCTTATAGTTATTTTTTTCACATATTTTGTTTTTCTTAATTAGGAAAAAGGGGAAAACAAAAATGTAATGGAAAAATGGTTGAACCAAACAATCCTTAGTCTTACTTTCAAAAGTGATGTTAGTAGTTTAATAGACGTGCCCGAATACCACAGATGTATAGGACAAAAAAATGAGTTAATAACAATAAGAAGGCATCAAAAGTGAAAATTTTTTACTTACCTATCAACAAAAAAAAAAATGAAGATTTTGTTTACAGGACAAGACAAAAGAGCAGGGAAAGGAGACGAATGAAGAAAGAATTGTACAGTGACGGATTGAGCAAATTGCACTACAAGAATCGATCCTGATAAGCCCCTGCGGGGGTGGTTCAGCGGGAATCGAGCACGCCTTAGAGTGCAGGCCACTTTGGTCCTGGATTCGAGTCTCTCCCTCGGGGAACGAGGTTACCGCGTATGTGGGTACTTATTGGTTTCCACTGGACCGAGCCGGTCAGTCAGGGCTTACCTAGACTGGTTTATCCTTCAGGTTTCTTTGCCGGCTAGGGGCCTGAGGCGTACTTCGCCCTGTGCACACCCCAGTGAAGTAGCGGCTACGAACTTTCACGTACCAAAAAGAATCGATCCTGATAAATAATGAGATGCGTGTTGGGGCCTATGGGATTCGAGGGATTATCGGTGCTCGGCTACGCATGACTTTTATAACTGGGGACTTTTTCGCAAGGAATCTACACCAGCTGAGAAGTACAAATAATAATAAAATAAAGCAGAAAGTCTAGAAAAATGACTTCCCTCAAGTTTTTTTCTGGCTTCCAGAAATTTTGCCGCGGGCTAAAATATGTTGCCGCGATTGTTTTTGGGATAATAGTTTTTATTTCACAAGATTATTTATTTATTTATTATTATTTTTGGGCTAGAAAGTTGTTCTAGAATTATGTACTAATAACATTTGAATAATGCTGGTTGCGTTTATACTCTTACAAGATAAAATAAAATTTTACAAATTTTTATAAATACGAATTACGAAATTATAAAATTTAAACTTTTCACTCATAACATAAAAAAATGAAACACTAACTTTTTAAATTTTATACAATTTTATAATATTCCAAACACACTCACACTATGACTTGGAACACTATTAAGGTGGCGTTTGGAGTTATATAAAATAAAAAGTTAATGTCTTGAATTTTGTGTAATGAGTATAAAGTTGTATAAAATTTAAAAAATTAGTGTCTTATTTTTTGTATTATGAGTAGAAAGTTAATATTTTTATTATCTCGTAATTCGTGTTTATAGAAATTTATAAAAATTTATAAAATTTTATTTTATTTTTTTAATGACAAACGCACCTTAAACATGAATTTTATTTTTTTGACAATTGTCAAAAGTCATCTTTGTTGGTACTGGGGCTGCGGCCGTATGGCCCAAGGTTACTCCATCATCTTTACCGCACGTGACTTCACGAGTTGTAATACTTTTAGCCAGACGCGCAAATTCCACCCACGGTAGTAATTTTCGTGGAAATATAAATTCTTCCTGAACTTGGAACAAAATCCAAGAATCTCTCTAACAATCAAATAACTTACAGGATCACCAGGAATTTAATAGATTAGAGAATAGAATCAGTCGACCATTGGGGATTCACCCGATCAATCTAAAGAGAGATTTATGTATAAAATTATTATTTTATTATAATATGTCAAGTAAAGACCGGATATCTTTCTAACAGATTTAAGGTTTTGATTTTTGTCAAAAAAAGATTTCTTCATCACCTATATACTTTCCTCCTTTAAAGGATTTGGCATCAAGTGTTCGCCATTTTCCTACTCTCACTTGCTGCTGCATTCTCTCTCTTTTGTTTCACATTATCCTAGTTTTAACCTCTCCTCCAAAGACTCCATCATAATAGTAGTTAACATAATTTTTAAATAATTAAACCCCTCTAGATCTACAAACTCCCTCCCACCCCCACCCCCACTCCAATTTTTAAATTTCATAAAGGACCGCTAAAAGATATGATAGGACATTACAATAGAACTTCAATGAATGTTTGAGAGCGGTGTTAAATTTTATCCCCAGACTTAAATCGGCTCTAAAAATTCAATTATAAAGATTTTAGAAAATATTTATGATTATAAAGATTTTAGAAAATATTTATGACTACCGCCAAAGTGCCCCTAGAAGTGGAAAAAAATGGCTAATGCTTTATTTTTTTTCTTTTTTTCTATCACATATTAAAAAAAAAAAAAATCACATTTTGATCCATGTTCCTTGATTTTATTAATTTATATTTATTTTTCTATCTCCACCATTATCCATCAAACCACCAAGGCACCAATGAACTAGCTACCCGAACAATCGAAACTTAACTTAGTTTAGTCACATATTCATCTCACTCATGAGTTTAGGAGAGTCAAAGTGTCAGGAGACCATCTTTCTAAAAAAAATTATCGGTAATTTACCGTTTACAAATTTAAATTACTAACTGATACCAAGCTGACATATCATGGTAGTGGATTCTCCGAAGACAGAGAACCAGGATCGGTAGTGTCCAATTCTCCTTTTTTCTGTTTGGGACTGAATCACATAATTTATAGCGGTGGGGACAGAGTAGAAATTGTCCAGTGATTTGCGATCGATGTTGCTAAAGCAGGGCATGGGCGGTAGTGAAACTGATATACTGGTGGTGTTTGATTGACAAAAAAAAATACAACACAAGTACAAAAATTTAACATAAAAGTAATATATAATAAAATTTGATTAGAAAAAATTACAAAAAAAATTTAATAAAAATTGTTGAATTTTGATTAATTTTAGTAAATTAAACACTTCCACCACCCCCCTTTATTCATTGGAGAAAAAACTCACTTTTTGAATATCTTCTCACCACGACACAATCGATCCAGGTTTGGAGCACTGGTGCATTATTATGGCTTGGTAGCAAGCTTTGTACGAATTAAACTCATGCCTATGCCTTGAGTGAACCCCATTGCTCGATTGGTAAGGAAACTGATCAAGAGTGGACCTGGGAAAAGGAAGGTTCAGTTAAAGAGGTTGAAAAAGTTCTATGCAACGACAGTGATACGTCTACCTATATAGAGAGGAGGACTGGGTGGGTGGACGGCGGTTGAAATTATGAGGGAAAGGCAGGGGTTGATTGCAGAACCATGTGAAGTGTCTGTATGGCAGAAGTGGCTGTTTCTTTCATTTTTGTAGTGCTTTGCCTTTTTTTTTCTTTTTTAACACTCTTTGTGATTATCCATCCATCGTATGGTGAGATACGAGATTAGCACTGCAAATTTTTAGATGTAGGCATCATTTTTAGGTGTTCGGGATGTCAAGTTGACCTGATCTGTTTTTAGAGTTGTCGCACTGACTTTCGTTTCGATAATGCTTATTGGATATCGAAAACGATGGATTTGACTTCTATGATATGAAAGAAAACAATTCATTTTTTGTCATAACATTTGGAAGCTATATATGCCAGACGAACTTATTTTTAGAGTGGATGTCTATGTCCACGAACATATTTTATGAGAAGAATATCAATAAGATACTCGAGAATAAAGAACCATAAAAACAAGGAAAGAAACACAACATTGTTTGCAAAATCTTGAGTCAAAAGTCTAAGAAGAATTTTTTTTTTTTTTAATGAATATAAACTCTGAAGAAAATCTAAACATAGTGTGTGTTTTGATGTCAAATTTGGTTTTCAATTTTCTTTATACCAAAAATATCTAACTTTTTTCACTTTTTCCAACTTTTAGAAATTTTTTTAACCTTTTTATACTTTTCAAAAAATACATCAAATGCTCAATAATCTAAAAATTTGTCTATTTTTTGCTTTTTTGTCAAAATTTGACACTTAATGCACAAAACTGTACAATAATGTTGACCACATCACAAATCCATAGTTAAAAACAAGGACGTGTGGTTTAGTTTACCTGATGAGACCAAAATCGTATTTATAGAAAACTTTGATAGTGAACACTTCTAAGTTCTTTTATCTACTAGTTTCTTTTTAAAAATAAGAAAAGAAAATTGGTTTTGAGTTTTAAAAGTGTTGATTAATTAACTAATAAACAAACAAAGTAAAATTGAAGTAATTAAAATAAATTAAGAGTAAAGAAATTAAATCAAATCTAACCTAAATATGGAAATAGCAAAATTTAAACTAAACTCAACTAAAACAATAAAAGGATTAAAACTAGGGTTTTGCATAAAGATAAAAGACGTGATCCAATCTACAAATTCGGGCAGATACCTATTCTTTTGTTAGATGTGATTTTTATCTCAATTTACTAACTCATGTTTAGGAAAAGTAAATTAAAAATATTTTATTGTGACAATATTATCCAAAATACAGTTCTAAAATTACGTTTAGAATAACTAAAATCGAAGAGATTTTATCTTGAAAATATTCTTTGATCTAGAGCTCTTATTTTTTTTACTTCAAAATATAAAGAACATTTTCATTAAGTAATATTATCGAGTATTTCAACGAAATATGATCAAAGTTACAAGTTTTTAAAAACTTTTAAAAACCAAAAGAAAAAAAAAACTGAAAAATAAATCTAAATTTTTTTCTTATATTTTTAAAGTATCAAGAAAGTTTTAATCATATGTAGTCATCAATAATTTCAAGAAAATATATATAGAAAAAAAAGAATCTAATGTACAAGTTTTATATATAAAAAAAAAAGAATCTAATATACAAGTTTTACATTGCATGCTCAGATCCATTAATATCTAATACTCAAACAAGGATCCATCTATC